>CAUYLG010050067.1:0-158000 GCA_963573385.1 Cacajao melanocephalus | reverse complement strand
AGCCATCCAGTAAACTTAAATTTTTACTTTTTACATTAACTAGTCATAATCAGGGCCAAGGGTTCTCCTTGGACTCAATTATACACAACAATGGACTAAATTTGAGGTCATTTAGTGAAGTTCAACTAACAGGTACTGAGTAACTACCAAGTGCTATTATTAGGTCCTGTTCAAAAACACAGAAGAGGCTGTTCCTTCAAGAAACAGTGTCACTGGGGTTAACAACAGCTCCTAAGGCCTTAAAAGAATGTCCAAAGAAAGAAAGAAGGAAAGAGAAAAGAAGAAAGAATATATGAATAAAGAAATAATATAAATAGCCTAAGTGTATTATCTTTCTTGGAGTAAGGGAGATTTTTATTTTAATCCCAGTGTAACATAGACTTTTTATTTTTTTCCATTATACTTTAAGTTCTAGGGTACATGTGCAGAATGTACACTTTTGTTACATAGGTATACACATGCCTTGGTGGCTGGCTGCATCCATCACCCTGTCTTCTACATTAGGTATTTCTCCTAATGTTATCCCTCCCCTATGCCCCCACCCATTGCTATCCTCCCCCTAGCCCCTAACCCCCCGACAGGCCCAAGTGTGTGATGTTCCCCTCCCTGTTTCCATGTGTTCTCATTATTCAACACCTACTTAAGAGTGAGAAGATGTGGTGTTTGGTTTTCTGTTCTTGTGTTAGTTTGCTGAGAATGATGGTTTACAGCTTCATCCATGTCCCCGCAAAAGACATGAACTTATCTTTTTATACGGCTGCATAGTATTGCATAGTGTATATGTGCCACATTTTCTTTATCCAGTCTATCACTGATGGGCATTTAGATTGGTTCCAAGTCTTTGTTATTGTGAAGAGGGCCACAATAAAGAAATGTGTGCATGTGTCTTTATAGTAGAAAGATTTATAATCCCTTGGATATACACCCAGTAATGGGATTGCTGGGTCAAATGGTATTTCTAGTTCTAGATCCTTGAGGAATCGTCACACTGTCTTCCACAATGAGTGAACTAATTTATACTCCCACCAAAGGTGTAAAAGTGTTCCTATTTCTCCACATGCTCTCCAGCATCTGTTGTCTCCTGATTTTTTAACAATCACCATTCAAACTGGCATGACATGGTATCTCAATGTGGTTTTGATTTGCATTTCTCTAATGAACCAGTGATGATGAGCTTTCTTTGTATGTTTGTCGGCTGTGTAAATGTCTTCTTTTAAAAAGTGTCCGTTCATATCCTTTGCCCACTTTTTGATGGGGTTGTTTTTTTCCTGTAAATTTAAGTTCCTTGTAGACTCTGTATATTAGCCATTTGTTAAATGGGTAGATTGCAAAAACCTTTTCACATTCTGTTGGTTGCCGGTTCACTCTAATGATAGTGGTTTTTTTTTTTTTTTTTTTGCTGTGCTGAAGCTCTTAAGTTTAATTAGATCCCATTTGTATATTTTGGCTTTTGTTGCCATTGATTTTGGTGTTTTAGTCATGAAGTCCTTGCCCATTTCTATGTCCTGAACGGTATTGCCTAGGTTTTCTTCTAGGATTTTTTATGGTGTTAGGTCTTACATTTAAATCTTTAATCCATCTGGAGTTAATTTTTGTATAAGGTTTAAGGAAGAGATCCAGTCAGCTTTCTACATATGGCTAGCCAGTATTCCCAAAGCCATTTATTAAATAGGAAATGCTTTCCCCATTGCTTGTTTTTGTCAATTTTGTCTAAGAGCAGATGGCTGTAGATGTGTCGTGTTACTTCTGAGGCCTCTGTTCCCTTCCACTGGTCTATATCTCTGCTTGGGTACCAGTACCATGCTGTTTTGATTATTGTAGTATAGTTTGAAGTCAGGTAGCATGATGCCTCCAGCTTTTATGTTTGTTTGTTTGTTTTCTTTTTTTTCTTAGGAATGTCTTGGCTATGCGGGCTCTTTTTTCGTCCCATATGAAATTTAAGGTTTTTTGTTTTTTCCCCAATTCTATGAAGAAAGTAATTGGTACCTTGATGGGAATAGCATTGAATCTACAAATTACTATGGGCAGTATGGGCATTTTCACGATATTGATTCTTCCTAACTATGATCATGGAATGTTTTTCTACCTGTTTGTGTCCTCTCTTATTTACTTGAGCAGTGGGTTGTAGTTCTTGAAGAGGTCCTTCACATCTCTTGTTAATTATATTCCTAGGTATTTTATTCTCTTTGTAGCAATTGTAAATGAGAGTTCCCTCATGATTTGGCTCTCTGTTTGTCTGTTATTTGGTGTATAGGAATGCTTGTGATTGCACATTGGATTTGTATCCTGAGACTTTGCTGAAGTTGCTTATCAGCTTAAGGAGATTTGGGTCTGAGATGATGGGGTCTTCTAAATATACAATCATGTCATCTGCAAATAGAAAGAATTTGACTTCCTCTTTTCCTAATTGAATATCCTTTATTTCTTTTTCTTTTCTGATTGCCCTGGCCAGAACTTCCAATACTGTGCTGAATAGGAGTGGTGAGAGAGGGCATCCTTGTCTTGTGGCAGTTTTCAAAAGGAAGGCTTTCAGTTTTTGCCCTTTCAGTATGGTTTTTAAATAGAGTGCATGAAAGAAAGTTACTCAAGGTGGGATATCACTATCTGGCATGCTCTATGGCAACAAAATTTAGGGCAGATGTGCTTTAGTAAAAAAGAGAGACAAGTAAGGATTTAACAGAATGGCATGTTCAGAATAACAGAGTGACCAGATCCATGTGGAGACACCAGGCACATAGGAATGGAATCAACTCCCCAGACTTGAGAAGTGGTGAAGGAGCAGAAGTAGGTGAACAAAATTGCTTCTAGAGATATATTCCTTCTTTGCGGTCTTGTCTAGGGTCCTTCAAAAAGTTTTAATAAGCAGCTACTTGATGAATGTCCAAAATGTCTCAAGCGTAACCTAACTTATAACTAATATTAAAAATAGGAGGGATTTAGTTTTTTGCTACTTCTTTCCTTCCAAACAGTCTCTGTGGTTATGATTTTCCAATTGCTATCTATTCTTGTTTCTTAGGTTTTATAGTTTTTATTTTTTGGTTAGTGCAACTAAATTTCACTGATACGGTCTGGAACGCTGAAGGGATTTTTACCCACAGCACTACCTTTTCCATAGCCTGAAAAGAAGTAACAGCATTCTGGCATTTTACCTTGTGAAAGGAGGAGCAATTTGGTTTATTAGAACATCTAGGCTATTGGCTTTCACCACAATCTAAAATAAACTGTCTCGCTGTTTAAACCATGGCTACAATGACCTATTTTCTACTTCTGTTGAGAGAAAATTCAAATAATTGTGAAGGAGAAATACTGAATGTCAAAGTGCATTTGGCTTTGCAGAAATAGTATGAGGCGTTATTAATGAGGATCTGCAGATAACCACAATTTTGCACTGTTCAACATTCATAAATAACTACTGGCTAAATCAAGGGAACAATTTCTACTCCTATTGTGTCTTGCATGTGAAGTGTACATGTTATCTCAACATCAAAGTGTGTATAGTACTACCAAAGGAAGGAATATGATGATAGCAACGTTTTGAGCCACAAGTTATCAGTAGATCACTTAGTGGTTTGGCAGTATTCCAACCAGGCATAGTTTCTTTTATGATGCAAACAAAGGTTGTTCTTTTGCCCATGTTTGAAATCCAACCTGATATACATGATTTGCTCCACTAGGCTACTGGCTGATTTAAGTCGGTACATATTTCTTTTAATTAATATTGTGAATATATAAATTAAAAATATACATTTGTATATATTACATATATTACAGTGAAAAAATATACATAATGGTCTAAAAGTTTGTGTTGCCACAAATTCATGTATTGAAATTCTAACCCCCAAGGTGACAGTATTAGGAGATAAGGTCTTTGGGTGTTTCTGTGTTCTGAATGTTTGTGTTTCTCCAGAATTCATATGCTGAAATCTAATCCCCAGTGAGTTGGTATTAAGAGGTAAAGGCTTTGGGAGGTGATGAGGTCATGAGGGTGGAGCCCTCATTAATTGGATTAGTGCTCTTAGAAAGAGGCCCAAGAGAGCTTATTTGCCGCTTTCGCCACGTGAGGACACAGCAGGTAGAACCATCTTAGAAGCAGACAGTGGGTCCTCACCAGACACTGAATCTGCTGACACCTTGATCTTGGGCTTCCCAACCTCAAGAATGCTGAGAAACAAATTAATAAATTCCTGTTGTTTATAAATTACCCAGTCCAAGGTATTTTGTTCTAGCAGTATGAATGGACTATAATGATACATACATACACACACTCACATACATACATACCTATGTACTTGTTTTTTTAAACCAGTGACTTGGAGGTAATAGTACTTTTCTGACTGTATTCAGAAAACTAGTTGGTGAGTGGTAGGGGATAGATTTCTTTGTATTAATCCAATATTAATGATTACTTATTAAATTATCCTTTTTATCATCTATATTTTAATGTTTCAAGCTGGAAATTAGCAAACACTATCTGCCGTTAGTTAAAATGTTCCTGCTGATGGCCTAGGGTACAGCATTTAAAATCTCCTGCAAATATACTCAACCCAGAATGGTTTAAACACATAATTTTTGGGATGAATTCTTTTTAGGACCAACATTTGAACTTGAATGAGATTTCAGATGCTGAAACTGTAATTTTTCTAATCTGAAGCACCTTTACAAACAGTGTTTTTCACTTCTGATTTATTCTTCTCCGTTTTAATTTTTACACATTGTTTTCCAGCTTTCACTGCCACTCCTAATGTGGCGAGACGTTGCTCGAGGCACAGGCTGCAGATCACTGAATAATGTAATTATCGTCTGTTATCTGGGCTCTTAACTCCCACTGAACACCAAGTCTGCCAAAAGTGATGACTCACATGTATAGCACAGTAACGTGGACTGAAAAATTTCATCTTAGTATTTGTGAAATACTAAATATTTTACTTCTTAATACTGTTAGTATTTGAGCTAAGACTTCCTAGTCTCCAGTAAAAATTCTTAGTATTTGAACTTAGATTTGTAATGAAACTCAAATTTGATAAGTTCTATAAATAAGGATTGTAGAAGTGAAAAACTGTAGAGCTATGCAATGTCTCACATTTTGGTATCATATAATTGTTTAGATGATTATAAAGCACCAAAGAATATTTTGATAATGAAAGATATGGTATTTTGGATAGAAATTTATTCTCCAGACATTCTTGGTAAATTTTATGGAAGTCATACAATGTTCTTCTGAAGTAGCTTGGATATATTGGCAAGAGTGATTCTGAATTCTACTCCTTTTCTGTAAATATTAAATGGTTATTTACTGTGTGCAAAATTTTATATATTATATAATTGTTTTTCTGTTTCTTAGGGATAACTTTGGGGTGAGCCAAGCTTTATATTATTTTCCAATAGCTTTTTCCAATCATCATCTATATATGACACTATATAGAATAAACCGAAAACTATAAACCAAGAAAGGTATCCATATAAGAAGTTGAAATGGGTAGCCTTTAGGGAGAGTGGAGTAAATTACAATATTCATAAGTATATAAATACACATCAGTTACAATATAGGTGGCCTACTTTCAAGTAAGTCCCATATAAGCATGCATAAGTGTCCCGTAACGATAACTCGGCTACAGGGACTAGTCAATATGAATGACTGTAATAAAGTTAAATCTAATTACCAGAGAATCAAGAGTTTTGGTTTAAATGACGTTTTTCCTGTTGTTTGGTGCCATATATACTTTAATCTCTAATCCAACACACTACCTACTAGCCCAACAGAAGTAGAAATCAGAAGGGCCAAGGTGTCCCACTTCCTCAGTGTTCCTTAGGTGTCCTGCTGTTTGGTGGAAAATGTTTTTTACTGATCTTCTACAATACATTTCTGTGGAGATACATTTGTCTGTACGTATCCACTTTTATACTATAGGCCTTCTCATCAGTTACCTTTCTAGTCCTTTTTATCAGTTCTTCATTCCTGCCTGTGCTGGAAGCCTGTGCCATGCTTTAGTGTGCACTGATGTGAGGCTAGTCTGCTACTTGTCTGTTAATAACAATATTTTAAGGATAATGAATGGACTGAAAAGACAGCATGAATAGGAATCTCAAAATAGTTTTAAAAAATATTGATATAGTTTGGATGACTTATGCAGACCAGTGGATTTCAATGTGATGACTTCTAAGAAATCCTTTGATTCAGACTGCCCAATGAGTTGCTAATTGTGTGCTTTAAAAAAAGCATAGTATAATCTAGGAATTATTAGGCTGAGTGAATATAGCTAGAATAGCTTCAAGGTTGATTTTAACACCTAAGTTACACTTCTGGGGTTGTCACAGAAAAAGGTGAATTGAGAATATTTAAAGAGCATGATTTGAATGAGATCATCTAAGAATGGTTCACAGAAAATCAGAGAGCATTGAGTGGTGATTGTAGAGAGAAAGAATGAAATAAAGTTTAGACTATAAAAAGGCCTTGAAGTGAATAACTGCTGTACCCCTTAGTAAATTTGAGGTTGAAATTTAAAGGCCTTTAATATTTGGGGGGTCTGCTTCAGTAACATCAGTCTAATATAATATAAAGGAAAGGCAATAGATAAAATTTGTAAATCTCTTTTTTTGGAAAATAATCAGGAAGCTAGAGTAGAATAGGCAATGTGCGAATCCTCTTTACTTTAGGTGCAGGATACACCAATCAGGAGGGAAGAGTGTGAGATTCAGGAAAGATTTAGGTCTTCTCAGGAAGCTTGTGTCTCCTATTTTCTTAAAATCAGACAAGTTAATGTCCTTGGGGAAAGTTTTTCTTTCTTAAAGATCATTATTCATCAATATACTCTCTCCCTGCATGGCTCAGTACATAAAATTAGGGGCTTCATTTTTTAAGTTCTTTTATCTCTGAGAATCTTCCTTCTTTCAGGGATTCAGAAATTTTCAGGGTTCAGAGATTTTACTTCTGTGATTCTGATACTCTGTGAAACACATCATTATCCATGCCAGTTTCATGTGTTACTGTGCTTTGACAGAGAAAAAGTCATCATCAGCTTCTCAGAGGTATCCAGGTGTCCCTTATGGAACTCTGCTGTATAGGATGCAGATATCTCTGAGTTTGTCCAAGCCGACATAACTAATTATTTTCATTAATTGACCTCCTGCTTGTATTTGTTTCTGTTTCTTTTTCTTTTTGAGACAGAGTCCCGCTCTTACTGCCCATCCTAGAGTGCAGTGGTGCCATCTTGGTTCACTGCAACCTCCACCTCCCAAGTTCAAGCGATTCTCCCGCCTCAGCCCCCGAATAGCTGGGATTATAGGCGTGTGCCACACTGCCCGGCCAATTTTTTATTTTTAGTAGAGATGAAGTTTCACCATGGTGGTCAATCCCTGTCCTCAGGTGATCCTCCTGCCTCAGCCTCCCAAAGTGCTGGGATAACAAGTGTGAGCCGCCACGCCTGGCTGCTTTTCTGTTTCTTAAGAAATTCAAGAAAGCTTTATTATGGCTCTCAATCTTTTGTGACCAACTATCTCATAGAATTATTATTCTCAATCTACAGACACATTTGAATCACTCAGAAGACTTAAAAAAAATGTTTCCTGGGTCCCATGCCCAGAAATTCTGAATGCATTAGTGTAGGGAAGTAGTAAGCGGGGGAAAATATTAAATATTTTTTAAAAGTTTACCATAGATGATTCTTAAGTGCAGTTAGGGTGGAGAACACTGGCTGAAAATGTCAGGGAGCTTCACATTTCAATTAGTCATGGTAAATTGACAGCACTTTTGAAAATTAGCATGAAAATGTCTTTCTAAGCTACACGCAGTGCTCAGATTTGACTAGGCAGATAAAGAGAAAAAAAAAGTAAATGAACCAAGCTATTGTGTATATCTGAATGGTTAATCCCTTCCTAAGTCATCTCCAAAGTCATGGTAAAGCTCAGATAATATAAAGAACTGTAACTTTCCCTTAATAAATCCTGTGTAAATAATTAAAGCATTGACTACAGGACAATTAAATACTGACTACAGAAATTTGATTGTTCAGAAGAACCCATTCTAAGCGCAAGTATTGAATCATGCATGTTATTCACAAAATATTCATCAATAAAACACAAGCTACCCAATCCCTTTCTAAGGAATCTGACTTGTTTTTAAATTAGGTCACTGAAGCCTCTACTATAGTTACTTTGAAATCTTAAAATAACATATTTCAAACATAAGTAAGTTTCTTGAAATGTAAATATATTCTTTAATTTCTCTAGTTTTCATGTTTTAGTCTAAATTCCCCTCCTTCCAGACCTTATGCAAAATCTATATTTATTTTAAAAATTTATTTAGCAAGGATTCCTGCATTATGAAGGGTATCTTTTCCTCCACCTCATCCCATTTCCATTTCCCTTTGATTTTTAAATCAAGATTCAAACCAACTCTTATTCATTGATGAGCTAAATAAACCGTTCTCTAGCAAAGAGGATGCTTTCCAATTAGCTGTAGAATATAATTAGTACATGCTCTGGGCCAGTAAGAATTGGATTTGCCAGATGCCCGCATCTGACAATCCAACCAATATTAATGGTAACAGGCAGAAGAGTGAATGTAGAATTGGAAAAAGAGAAGAATGTCCTTACTTCAAGGGGATAAGGCTGTCAGGATTTAAATGTGAAATTTTCTGACAAGTTAGTCACTTGTACTATTAAATATGTTAAAGCTTCCATTTTTAATATGCAAGCCTGCTAGACCACAAGGAATAGTGAAATATTCTGCATCAGTAACCATGTATTATGGCAATTAGTCCATGAAGTGCAAAGCTGCTGTAGATATAAAGCATCTTAGATGAAAACCAGAATCTTGGCTCTACGTCAAAGTTTAATTTTTGATAAAAGCCTACAGTTGGCTTCAGCATTTGTCTAGCACCAGGGCACCATGATAAAATTATATTATTTCTTATTAAGAAACCATGAAATACTTTAATTCTATCTCATTTTCATGAAGTTCCAATTTATCTAATCCAATTGCAGAAACATGTATGTGGATCCCAATGAAGATCTAAGAGCCTTTTGTGCTATTTTTAAGGTACAAAAATAGAAAGCAGCATATTAGATTTGATTATGAAATAAAAATACATTACTTACAAACAGAACAAAAAGTTTCATGTTTGACTAAATCCTTTCAGAAATCTCTTTGGAGCAGAGATGTGATATAAAAAGGGGCATCACAATTTTACAAGAAATAATCCCTAAGACCTTTCACATCCATTTTACTTAATCTTTTTATCACAAATGGGGGAGTAAAAGTTACTATGAATCCTTCAAAATATTCAGAGTTCCCTAGCATTCAAAGTAGAATAGCAATATCAAAATGTGTAGTGAAGCTTTATTAATTTGTGAATTCCAGATAATCATGAGGTTTTGTCCATATATGTGTAAACTTTAGTTAGAAGCACTGTAAAGTAGGTATTCATAATTCCAGTATTCTGCATAATGAACTAAGGATTATTCAAATTGAAAGATTTGAAAGTGATTCAACATAAAAAAATGATTGAAAGAACTTGTAATGTTTGTCTTGAGGAAGAAAAGACTAGTTAGACCATAATAGCTATTTTCAAATATTTGAAGGACTTCCGCATGGAAGGAGTAAGTACTAAGGCACAGCTAAGAGCAGTGGTGAAAGTTTGAAGCAAGGATCTGAGACTCAGAATGGACTATTCAATTTAATCAAAATGGGGCTGAAACCTAGACTGGTTGAATATGTTTCCTGATTTCTTCATTTACTAGTTTTGTGACGTTGGAAAAGCTACTTTATCTCTCTATGCCTCAAGTGTGTAACCATAAAACGGGGCTGAAATTGCTAGCTAGTGGAGACTTTGTGAGGATTCAGTTATTACTGCACAGTGGACAGAACTTTTGCCTAGCATATGAGCAGTCCACAGTAGGTGTTCCTATCTTTTATTATTATGTAATTTTATTCAACTACCTTAAAATGAGAAAACCTCATCCCAGATAATTTAGGGATTGGCCACAAAACACTTTCCACTTTCTACAACTGTCCGTATCCCATTATCTTGTATGTTAGTGTTATGCCCTGAATTATGTGTTATGCCCTCAAAAGACATACAAAGTCCTTACTTCCAATACCTGGGAATATGTTCTTATTGGACATAAGGTCTTTGCAGCTGGGCTCAAATTGAGATGAGACTGGTGATTAAGGTGAGCCCTAACTCAGTATGACCGGTGTCTTTATAAGTAGAAGGCAATTTCGAAAGAGACTTAGGAAGGGTAAATATCACGTAAAGATAGAGACATAAGGAGAAGAATGGCATTTGACAATGAAGGCAGAGATTGAAGTGCTGCAGCTGGGAGCCAAGGAATGCAGAAGAATGCCTAGCCAACCTCTAAAAGCTAGGAAGAGGAAAGGAAGGATTCTCTCCTACAGGTTGCAGAGGGAGCGTGGCCCTAATGACAGCTTGATATTGGACTATGGCCTCCAGGACAGTGAGAGAATAATTTTTTGTTGTTTTAAGCCATTCAGATTGGGGGTACTTGGTAATAGCAACTTTAGAAAACTAACACAGGGATATTCAATGAACTTAAAAATGAGAACCTGGGAAAGGATTTGTATAGAGACTAATACATCCATCCGTGAGGAGTGTCATGAGCAAAAGTCCTACACCAGGTGGGAAAATATACTAAATCTAGTCAGTGTAATGCCTTTTTGTTGACTGCTTAAAATTAGGGATATAATGATGACTTAGATGACTTCTAAGGTTCTTACAACTCTAAATACTTTAATTATTTTGCAGTGATTAAAGTGTATTAAATGCGGAAAATCAAACAGCTTGTCCAATAGCAAATACATTTAGCAATAAAACCATACAAAAAAGTGCCTAGCAGAATTAGTTTGCTTATCAAGATAGAATTATTGATTCTAAATGCTAGGTTATTAAAAATGAATATATAAATATAAATTTTCTATATCAGAAGAAAGCCACTTATAATATAAAATTTGATGCATGCCATTTATTATAAAGTAACATTTACAATATGGTAAATACTGGTTACAATTCACAGATGGTTTATACCTATGTAAACATATTGTTTTACTGTTCATTCTTGTTTAAATAAAAGATTTGTATTTTCAAACTCTGTTAACCGAAAAATTGTACACATAGTAATGGAGAAAAGTTCAGAATTTAAGTTTTAGAAAATGAATCATTGTAAATCAAACATGCTTTAACGTGTTTCATGTAAATTATTTTACTTTTCAATTTTTATCATGAAAATTTCAAAATATACACAAAATTAGATAGAATAATGGAATCAATCCCCATGTATCCATTACCCACCCTCAACAATTATCAACACTGTAAAATATTTTAAATGGCCACTTTGATTTTTCAAGGAACATGGGCCCAACATCAAAGCAATAAAACTCATTTTAATAAATTTGTTAGTACTTCAGTATTACCATACACAGAACAATGATGGACTCATGGTAGTCCCTAAAATAAATAGATAAAAAAGAAGTATAAGCAAATAAAAATCTCACTTGGATAAAATTATTCTATTTATTTTAGAGACAGAGCCTCTCACTCTGTCCCCCAGGCTGGAGTACAGGGTCGTCATCATATCTGTCTGTGACCTCAAGCTCCTGGCTTCAAGAGAGCTTCCTGATCCTCCTGCTTCAGCCTCCCAAGAAGCTGGGACTACAGGTATGAGACACCACGCTCAGCTAATTAAATACATTTTTTTCCTTCATATATGGGTCTTGCTATGCTGCCTAGTGTTGTCTCGAACTCTTGAGCTCAAGTGATCCTCCTGCCTCAGCCTCTCACCTAGCTTAGACTACAGGTGTGCATCATTGTACCTGGTTTATTTTTGCTTTTTGACACTGTTTTGTAGAAAGTTAGGACAGACTATAGAAAAGCTGCTATTGTGATTATATTCAAAGATCACTCCCAAATAGAATGCTGTCTTTCATCTTAGCAAGATGAAATACTGTTCTTTTTTAGGCAGGTACTTATTCAAAGTATGTTAAAATGATGTGGAACTTTTTTTAAAAAAAAGGTTTATTTTAGGTTCATGCGTACGTGAACAGATTTGTTATGTAGGTGAGTTGTGTTTTATGAAGGTTTGGTGTACAGATTGTTTCATCAACCAGGTAATAAGCATAGTATCCAACAGGTAGTTTATTTGATCCTCTGCCTCCTCTCACCCTCCACTGTAAGTAAACCCTGGTGTCTGTTGTTCTCTTGTGTTCATATGTACTCACTGTTTAGCTCCCACTTATAAGTGAGAACATGTGACATTTGGTTTTCTGTTCCTGCATTAGTTCACTTAGTATAATGACCTCCAGCTCCACCCATGTTGCTGCAAAGGGCACAATTTTATTTTTGTTACATGGTTGCATAGTATTCCGTGGTGTATATGTATCATATTTCTTTATTCAGTCTACTGTTGCGGGGAATTTAGGTTGATTCCATGTCTTTACTATTGCAAGTAGTGCTGTGATAAACATACATGTGTGTGTGTCTTTATGGCAGAATGTTTTATATTCCTCAGACATATACCCAATAATGAGATTATGGCGTTGAATGGTAGTTCTGTTCAAGTGTTTTGAGAGATCTCCAAACTGCTTTCCACAGAGGTTGAGCTAATTTTCATTCCCACCAGCAGTGTATGTATTCCCTATTTTCCTGCCAGCATCTGTTATTTTTTTACTTTTAGTAATAGCCATTCTGACTGGTGTAAAATGGTACTTCACTGTGGTTTTGATTTGCATTTCTCTAATGATTCGTGATAATGAGCATTTTTTTCATATGCTTGTTGGCTGTGTGTATCTCTTCTTTTGAAAATTGTCTACATCTTTTGCTCACTTTTTAGTAAGGTTTTTTTTTTGTTTTTGTTTTTGTTTTTTTTGCTTGCAAATTTAAGTCCCTTACAGATTCTATATATTAGACCTTTGTCAGATGCATAGTTTGGAAATACTTTCTCTCATTCTGTAGGCTGTCTGTTTACTCTGATGATAATTTCTTTTGCTGTGCAGAAGCTCCTTAGTTTAATTAGGCCCCAGTTGCCAATTTTTGTTTTTGTTGCAATTGTTTTTGGCATCTCTGTTATGAACTCTTCACCATGGTCTATGCCTAAAATGGCTCTTCCTAGGTTATCTTTCAGGGTAGTCATTGGTAATTTGATAGGAATAGCATTGCATCTATAAGTTGCTTTGGGAAGTATGACCATTTTAATAATATTGATTATTCATATCCAGGAACATGGAATGTTTTTCTATTTGTTTGTGTTTTCTCTGATTTCTTTGAGCAATGTTTTGTAATTCTTGGAACAAGACAAAGATGCCCACTCTCATCATTCCTATTCAACATAGTACTGGAAGTCCTAGCCAGAGCAATCAGGCAAGAGAAAGAAATAAAAATCGTCCAAATGGAAGAGACAAAGTCAAACTATCACTCTTCACAAACAATAAGATTTTATACTATATTCTCTGCCCAAAAGCTCCTGAATCTGATAAACAACTTTAGCAAAGTTTCAGGATACAAAATTAATGTATAAAAACCAGCAGCATTTTATACATTAACAGCATCCAAGCTAACAGCCAAATCAAGAGTCCATTCCCATTCAGAATAACTATACAAATAATTAAAATACTTAGGAATACAACTAACCAGAGAGGTGAAGGATCTCTGTAAGTGAAACTTTCAAAAGGGTCGTTATTTTAAAAACCCCTCTCCCCTTCAAAAAATTATTCATTAACTTTAAAAAGGTACATGAGTTTCATGTTTAAAAACATTATTATATTGAAAATGTTTCTCTATTATCAAAATTATTTTTCAAGCTACATCCTTTTTCATTGTGTGAACCAGTCCTTATTTGGGCATTTCCCTGTTGTTGGCTATTAATTCTCTCTTCAGATTTTATCTACTATATAGAACACTGTATTAGTCCATTTTCAAACTTCTATAAAGAACTGCCTGAGACTGGGTACTTTATAAAGGAAAGAGGTTTACTTGACTCATAGTTCAGCATGGCTGGGGAGGCCTCAAAAAGCTTACAATCATGGCAGAAGGCAAAGGGGAAGCAAGGCACCTTCTTCACAAGGCATCAGGAAGGAGAAGGGATGCAGAAGGAACCACCAAACACTTATAAAACCATGGGATCTCATGAGAAGTCACTCACTATCATGAGAACAGCATGCCTACTGTGTTCCTATGATCAATTAGGAACTACCCCTACGATCAATTACCTCCACCTGGTCTCTCACATGGAATGCAGGGATTATGGGAATTACAGGAACAACAATTCAAGATATTTTAGGTGGGGACAAAGCCAGACCATATCAAACACTGCTATGAAAGTCTGTATATATAGATCTTTCATTATATTCCTGATTATTTTCTTAAGACATATTCCTGGAGGTATAATTATGGGATCAATGACTATTGATAAGGCTCTTAAAGAATTATGCTAAATTTCTTTTCAAGAGTGTTATAATACTCTCTCTTCTACCACAACTCTTCAGTAATAATAGGTATTATTTTTAAAAAATCTAATGTCAAGAGAAATGTATACCTTTTAATGTTTTCATTTACAGTTTTAGAATCCTAGTAAGATAGAGCATTTTTCATGTAAATAGAACACCTGTATTTATATGTATTTATTTTTTAAGTTTCTAAATCATTTTTCTGATTTTTTAAAAAATTATTGATTTATAAACAACATTTAGATAATAAAGACATTCACCCAAAGTGTTATTCTGAAGATATTTTTTGAGTAGAATTTTTCTTGTATTTATTTGTAAATCATGAAATCATTGTATTGCCATCAAATTAGTATTCCATGGAATTACCTGTTCATGTGACTCCTCTGTACTTCCTAGAGTGGGTGGAACCTGAAGTTGCCTAATCAATATCTGTTTCACTCCCTCCCCTCCAGCCCCACTACCCCTACCCCAAGTGTGACATCTGAGTGACTGAGTGCCACCTCCCACTCCTGGGACAGCCCTGAAGTGTCTAACTCAATCACAGTTGTCTCATCATCCTTGCCAATGATTGCTCAGGAATCTAGATCTGAGCCAAGAAGGACATTGATCTGATAACAGGAGTCGGTTGTAAAAAGAAAAGTCTCAGGTGAATTAATCTGAGCAAGTGAGATGTGAGTGGGAGTTCCCTGGAGGTAATTGGAACTGCTTCCTGAATCTTAAGAGTGACATCCAAGGAGACCTTTTCCTTTCCCCTGCATGCTGGTCTCCACAGATGTGAAGTCTGCAATAGCAGCAACTCTTTAACTTTCAGCATGAGGATAGAGCCAGAAGATAGCAAGGAACCAAGATGGAGCCTCATTCAGAGTTGTCATCCCCATAGTCCATCTGATAGCTGGACCTCTAGTTACTAATACATTCCTCAATGCTTAAGCTTGAGTTGGATTTTCTATTACTTACAAAGAAACTCTTCTAAATATTAATACTTATTAATATTAGACATTAAATGTCATTCATCTATTTACCTAGGTATTCAAGGCCAGTCTTATCTCCTACTACGACACTTCCTGGTTTATTCCTCGTATACTCGTCATGTTAGAATACTTACTACACCTTCATATTTTGGTTGTCTAAAATGTGGTTCCTCAACTGTAAGTTACAAAAGATTAATTATTCTTGAAGTTCTCATTCCAGTCTTACCTCCTCTATAGAGTGGCCCATGATTACTTTAGCTGGAACTCATCATATTGCACCTTTAAATTATTATATCATTAATTATGTTTTTTTATTCATTAATTCATATTCTTTTTTATCCAATGCCTGTTGTTTGTCCCTTGAGGACAATAGTATCCTTTTATTTTTACATCTCATATGATGTTTAGCTGTAACCTATATATTATTTTCTACTTGTCAAGGATTTTCATACATTTAAAAAAAATTTGTGATAAGAATGTAGCTGCTTTCTAGCTTGTGGTCTAGTTTTTAACATTACAATTCTTTCAATTAGTTAACTCATTCATTCATTCATTCATTCAATAAATAGTAACTAAGAAGCCATGTTGTGCTAGCTACTTGGCTGTGTGCTAAGTATCCAAAATGAGTAAGGCACCATTTCTTTTCTTAAGGAGCTCACAGTGTAATAAGTGAGGCAAATGTGTAAACTGCCAATGTAAGAAACCCTGAACTCTATGCTATTCTGTCTAACTAAGGGCTGCTAACCTATCACAAACCACCTCTTTAAACCTATTTGTTTTTCTTTCCTATTCCTCCCAATATATTTGTGTTGGTAACTATTAAATTTACATCTATAACCCTTGCCTCCCTCCTGAACTCCAGACACAAACAGCCTATTCAACGTTTCCAACTGGATGTCCAGCAGACACTTTAACAATTTCCAGTTAGAACTCCTGAATCCTCATTCTCCCAACCCCAAACCTGCCCCTTTCTCGTCTTTTGTATCTCAGCAAATGGTAATTTTACTAATTCTGGTGCTAAGGCCAACTATCAAGCCAACTTTGACTTCTCTTTCTTGTATGCGTTACATCTCGGAAGCAAATCATGCTGACTTTACCTTCAAAGCATATTACAGTCCTTATCACCACAATGCTCATCCAGTCCTGGACTGAGAATAAAGCATTCTTTATTCGTGTTTCCTGCTTCAATTCCTGATGCCCATGGTCTTTTCTCTACCCAAAGACCAAAGAAAGAAAGAAAAAAAAGGTCAAATTACTTTTCAGCTTGAAAGGATTTAACGGCTTTCTATTTCCCTCAGAATATAATCCAAGATCCTTAACTTGCTTGAAAGACCCTAATCTGAAGTGCATTACCATCAGATCTCATTTTCTGTACTCTTTGCTTGCCGTGTTGGCTCCAGCAACTGGCCTCCTTGCTCATCCTTGGACAGCACAAACCCAAGCCTTTGCTGGAGCCATATTCCTGGAATAATTTACTGACATCTATGCAGCTCACTTTCTAGCTTGATTCAGGTCTCAGCACAAATATCAGCTGCTTACATATGTCCATAACCATCCTGTCTAAAGCAGCATCTCTCCTCCCTCCTGATCAAAATGTTCTGGCTTTATCATCCTTAGAAGTTATCATCAATTGAAGAGTATATATAATATTAAAAATGTTCTGTATTCTCTTATAAAAAGTATAAGCTCCATAAGAATAGAGACTATGAGGTAAAACCATCCCTATAAACAAAGTTAATCAGGAGGAAGGAAAGGGAGAAAAGAAAATAAGCCAAGCTTGCAGCACACTCAGCATTAACCTTTAGGCAGCTGGCTCTCTGAGCTGTGTCCTCCTACCTGTTTGGTCCTCAGAGGTGTTTGATTCTGTTGCCTCAGAATCATGTAGCCCTGTAATAAAATTAGAGTTCTCCATAACTGTTTTGCAGATAACAACTTGAACATTATAAATCATGAAGTTTTCCATTTGGGATATTCTTTCAAGACCTAGGTACCAGTGAAACTACTGACATCAGCTGGTCTGAAGGACCCCATGAGAATCTGACTCACTAAAGAATGAATTTTCCACATCTTGATGATTTCATTCCTCTTTCCCCAACCAATGACCTCAATTTTTCAGCCCTTCGTCCTCTATGATCACCCCAGCCCCTCTAGGAGATGGGTTTGAGGGTCTCTTCCCATCTCCTTGGTTGACTCCTGTGATCATTAAACTGTATCTCTGCGGCATCCCTGCTGTCTGAGAGTGTTGGTCTGTTCCCAAGCCGTGGGCGTACGAACCTGTTGGTCCTGTAGCAATGACTACTTCTATGAGTCAACTTGGCTAGGCTGTAGCAAGCAGTTTTTTAATTAAACATGAGTCTGTGTATTACTATGAAGTTTTTTTAGATCTTGTTAACATCTATATTTAATTCACTTTAAGTAAAGGAGCCTATTCTTGATAATCTGTGCGGGCCTCATCTAATCTGTTGGAAGTTCTTAAGAGCAAAACTGAGGTTTCCCTGACGAGGAAGAAATTCTACATGTGGACTTCAGCATCAGATTCTCCTCTAGAGTTTCCAGCCACTTAGCTTATTATAAACAAATTACATTTATATTAAGTTATATCAATTAATACACTTAAATTACATATGAATGTCAATTACATATATTTACATAAATCTGTGTGTGTGTGTGTGCACACACACGCACGTGCACATGTATGTGTCTCTCCATCCTCCTGCTTGATTCTCTGCTGGACCCCTGACTGATACACACTGTGCTGCTCTTCACCATATGCCATACCCCAGCATTGACCTGCACTGACTGTATCAAGGTGGCCCTGTTGTCTTCTGCCTTCCAGTTGGAGTTAGCTAGTGGGAAACATTAGCAGGAAATTAAGAAACTGGGGGCAGGGGGCTGCTTATTCACCAGATTCCTTCCTAGTTGGTTACTGCAAGTTGACTGTGGCTCTCTGCTGAAGGCTACATCTCTTATGAGGCAGCCTTTTTCCTACATCTACTCCCTGTGAGTTTCAGTAACTTATCCCACCCGTTGTCCCTTCAAATCTAGAAATATTAACTGCTTTCCACTATTGCTAGCCATAGAGCATTGTGCTATCCTTTGCTGGTTTCCTTAAAACCCACTCACATCTTTGTAAATAAACCTTTTTATTATGCTCTCGTCTCTTACTCTGTTTAGGTATGCCATGTGTTTCCTGCTGGGGCCATATATGAAATATGCTTGCTTGCTTGCTTGCTTGCTTGCTTTCCTTCCTTCTTGCTTTCCTTCCTTCTTTCTTTCTTTCTTTCTTGCTTTCTTGCTTTCTTGCTTTCTTGCTTTCTTGCTTTCCTTCCTTCTTTCTTTCTTTCTTTCTTTCTTTCTTTCTTTTTCTTTCTTCTTCCTTTCTTTCTTTCTTTCTTTCTCTTTCTCTCTTTTGTGTTGTCAGTATCTAGAATACTAGAATCTCTGTAAATATTTGCTATTGATAACAAAATGAGCATGTAGACTTCATTTTGCTCACTAGCTCATAGCTATCTTGTATCATCTCAGAAACATCCTGTGCTTAGTCCTGTAAACCCTATCTACAGCATCTCTCCTCCTTCCTTCAAATTGTTTCCCAACCACTGAGATCTGGATTAACTTTGAAATTCTTTAAGAACATTCCCAATTATTCTCAGCAGCAGTTATTCTTCCATCTCCTCTGATTTCTCACTGAAAGCAGAGTCCCCCCATAAAATAGAAGTTGGTACTTTATCATGCCTAGTCTTACACTATTAGTTTTTGTTTACAGGGACTTGTTCTGTTCTATCCCCTGTAAATGACTGTAAGTTCATTGGGGGCAATAACCAGTATTCATTCATGTATTTTATAAAACTTGAATAATGCTGATTGTTCATTCAAAATGGATTAAAGTAACACCCCGGATGTTATTTCTAAGTACATGAAAATGTTGAAACATTCCCTGATTATTTTGTCAAAGTAATTCATTCTTTTTCTTTTGTAGTGAGAATTTAAAAATCTTATATCTCTTGAACATATATTTTTCTAATTTATGTTCAAGAACTAAATTTTGTATTAGAATCTAATAGTGCATTAAGCGTTTTTATTAAGGTCAACTGAAATCTTACCTGTGATTACACATCCTTCTGTAGTAATTAAACAACAAAACAAGGAGGAATGAATAAATTGATGGCGTTGACTAACAGCAAAAATAAATGGCACTGTCTCTCCTTTACTATGCGAATTATTATTTTATGAACATAGTAGGCTACGTGGCCTCAACCTTGGAGGAAAGATTTCTCATTTGAAACGAGCCACAAAATTTTGATGTGATTTTCAAAAAGTCATTTAATCTTCTCTGTGTTTCCATTAATTCAGCAAAAGAGCATAAATATGTCTCAAAGCTGCAGTCATTCTGTTATACAAAAAAAAAAAAAAAAAAGAAACCAAACCTGTATGCCTTAACAAATCTTACTTCATTAAACTTTCAATAAAATTAAAGCCTTTAATAGCTAACAATTATAGCATTAAAATGGTGGTGTCAAAACTTAACTAATAAACAAAATAGAGATTCTTAAATGTAAGCTTACATTCACACTGAGTAAATAAGGCTAGGGATAAAAAGTGTCCTTCTTGTTCATGGTCTAATTTTTCCTACTGTGAATAATAAAATCCCTTCTCCCTCAAAATCATCAGAAGGACTAAATGCTATGGGCTGATTTGCTCTTCATAATATGCCTTGAAGCAGAGCAAATGTGCTTCGTCAATTAGCTAGTTACTGCCTCTTTCCTTTTAGAAAGATCATCTTGGGCTGATTAGAAAACTAGAGAAAAGAAACTTTAATGGCGAGATGAGGACATTAATACCAATGTTGTAGAGAACCAAATGGAAAGCATTAGAATGCATTATTGATTGCTCAGTCTGGAAAAAAAATATGGTAATTACTATGAGACTAGCAGAAGAAACAGACTGAATTGTCTACTGTGTCTCCTCAAGTTCTGTGATCTTATCTAACTCTCTCAGAGTTAAAAAAAAATGTGAATGGTACTTTCAGATAAACCTGGAGGCATCCATATCTATGATGCTTGAATCACCAAGGCTTTCAGAAAACAGCACACGAATTCTCTACCTTGGCCACATAGCTTACAAACTTGACACACCTGGCCTCATACCTTATAATTTAATACACAACTAAGTTGAACCTAGTGAAAATCTAAATTATGCATTTGAATACTGACATAGCTTTTTAAAAGTACACTCAAATCAGTTATATTTCTACCTGAGAGTCTAACTTGATACCAATATTTCCACACCCATCCTATTTATTTTTCCTGTTTGTCAGCAATATAAGGATTTTTAAACTTTCAGGAAAATACTGTATATTTCTGAACACTGCATTTCTATTTCAATGGCTTCAAATGACTTTCTGAGGATCTTACATCATTATCCTATTAGATATCATTTTACTAAATAGGTGTACTACTAACATGTATTGCAACATTTCCACTCGCAAACTATTTAAGATGTCCAAAGAAGACATCACCAAGTGCTAAACTTCAAATGCAAATTTCTTCTTGTAGTTTCTTCCATAGAAAGCAATCTTTTTCAACAATATGTTAGCACACTTTTCTATATGAAGATGAAAAGCTAAATTGTCAGAAACTAATTGATACTGGGAAAAATGAGGAGTGCATCTCACTGGGATAAGAGAAAACATGATTTAAATTTTAGTAAGAGAAATTACCAAATTCACTTTATTTCTAGATCTATCCAAAATAACAATATCTATAGTGAGGTTGACTTTGGAATCAAAGGTAAGAAAAACGAAGAGGAAGAAAACAAATAGATAAGTCCCGTAATCTGGGCAGGTCCACAGAGTGATATGGAAAATTCTCCTGAGCTGTAGGGCTTTTAGCCCGACAGCCCTGATATGTCACCCTTCCTGAGTATACACGTCCTAATTGGAAACGTGGCATTTTATGCATACGCATGCATGCAGTCAGCATAAAAGGGCAATCCATGTCTTAGAAAAGATTTATCTTACAGAGATAATATGCGTGGAGACGAAGTTGAGAAAATCACACCACAAATCACCTTTTTGTAGTTCTATGAGTGAGAAAGAAAAACTTCAAATATTGTCTACTGAGACTGAAGAATTTTTGCCCCCCCCATTATTCACCTTTAAGACCCATCACTCTATTAAATGAACGAATATACTTTTGAGAAAAATATAAAACTAGTTTTATTGTAAAGTGGTTCTTGTCTACTGACATACTGTGTTTTTCCTTAAAGCATATCCTACTTCTCATTCCTTTTCCATATTGTTTTTGCACAAAGAAAGCTGCAGTGTGCTGTGAAAGAACAAAATTAACACCCAATCCTGGTGACTTTGTTCACTGTCCAGAATGGCATCTTTGCTTCAATCTATGTAGGGAGAGACTTTGGCATCAGATAAGCTGCTGGGAAAAACTGCAGAGTAGGTGACTGTGTTAGGCTGTTTTTTGTGTTACTCTAAAGATATTCCTGAGACTGGGTAATTTAAAAAAGAAAAGAGGTTTAATTGGCTTACGGTTCTGGAGGCTATACAAGCATTGCACCATCATCTGCTTGGCTTCTGGTGAGGGCTTCCGGAAGCTTACAACCACGGCAGAAGGTGAAAGGGAACATGCGAGTCACACAGTGAGAGCAAGAGAAAGGGGGTGAGGGGAGTCTCAGTCTTTTGAGCAACTAGATTTCATGAGAACTAAATGAGCAAGAACTGACATCACCAAGGGGATGGTGCAAAGCCATTCCTGAGGGATCCGCCTCCATGATCCAATCACCTCCCACCAGGTCCCACCTCTAACATTAGGAATCAAATTTCAGCATGAGAGCTGTAGGGGACACATATCCAAACTTTATCAGTAACCAAGGGGCTGGATGGGGAAGTCCTCACATTTTACCAGAATCTTCTTATACAAACGTAGTTACAGCCAAAACCTTGAGTAGGTTTTATTTTTATGGAAGCTAGATTGCCCCAGATAGAGGGCCAATTATGGTAGGAGGAATAGGGCTTTTGATTTTAATGTATGCCTGTTCCAAGGGTCTTTCCCTCAACACCAAAGCTGCCACCCAGTAATTCACTTTAAATAATTTGAGAGTCATTCCATTGTGTAAGACTTAGTTTCATTTGAAATGAAGACCTACCCTTAATGTAGAATACTTTTAAGAAATGTGATTTTGGGTCAGGCATGGAGGTTCATGCCTGTAATCCCAGCACTTTGGGAAGCCAAGGCGAGCGGATCCTAAGGTCAGGAGTTCAAGACCAGCCTGGCCAACATAGTGAAACCTCATCTCCCGAGTAGCTGCTACTCGGGAGGCTGAGGCAAGCGAATCGCTTGAACCTGGGAGTCAGAGGTTGCAGTGAGCTGAGACCATGCCATTGCCATTGCACTTCAGCCTGGGTGACAGTGTGTTACTCAATCTCACAAAAATAAAAAAAAAAGAAAGAAAAGAATAAGAAAAGAGAAATGCGATTTTAGTATCATGTTCTGGGCTCCGGTCATGAGTGGTGCTTTATGAGAAAAGATAAGGTAGGAATTTAAAAACAAAACAATTAATCTAAAAGCAAAATTATGAACCATCTGGATAAAGTTTAGTAATATAGGAAAACAATGATCCAAATTACATTGAAAAAAATATGTTTCAGGCAAATTAACATTTTTGCTTTTGTCTTGAATATCTGGATACTTGTCATACTCTAGCCAGAATTAATCACTAAAAACATAGTCAGCTTGTATTTTCATGATTACTTTCACTATAATAATTGCTTGTCAAATGTCAAACTCAATCTGGCTTATATGCTGACTTTCTACTTTTATGTACCACTCCTCTTTTGTTATATTAATTTTTAGACATGCTCATTTAGATCTGCAAATTCATTCCAATGTTAATTCATTCCAATGTTACACCCCTGAGATTATTTTCTCTGAGCCTTGTAAAAGGTCGTCTTTCTGCTAATTCAATCTCCCAAAAGCATTTTCACAACCAACAAATATGAATCATGCTATAACATTTTGCTAAATCTAATAATCTACATTTTCTCAGTCTTGGATATCACTCACCTGCAATTACCCCACTGAAATGGGCTTTTGTAATTTTTACAGAACAAGATAACCAGATTATCTTAATTAAAGTTGGAAGGCAGGGGCCATGTGTTGTGAGACACAGAACTTGGCTATCTAGAAGATAATATGTTAGCTGTTGATTATACTAAGCCTTCCTTGAAACCTTTGTAAAATGTGGAAATGCTATTTACCCACCTTGTGAATTTTGTGATAAAGTTGAAAAAGTCCTGACCTCAGAATACTTACGTGTAGACGTCTTTCCTCACGGATTATTTATTTATGTCAATTTTCCCCCGTTGTTATTTTAAGGTATCATAACTTATTTTATTGAATAGATTAGGTCTTAGAAGCCAGCAAATGTAAATTTTCTATGTCAAATAATTATCCTCACTAATCTTCATTTATTTCAAAAGTCTCTCTTTTCTAGAGTATTTTATTCATAAAATATAGGGAAATTAATTCTGTAGAACTAAATATTTAATAGTCACATATTTAATGAGAAAAAAACCCTTCAATATATTTTTGTCACAAACAAAGGTAATGTTACAATAAATCATAAAATATCAAGAAAAAAAGCAACTTGGATTTTGGTTTGGAATTATATCTTACATTTTTGAAGGGTGAACACTGGCAACTTAAACAAAACATTATTTCTCACTGCTTGGATTCTGCTTCCTGGGATTTTGTTGAGGCTACTAACTTTTTGTGTTGAAAAAGATTGATCTGGGCTTTGTATTGAAAAGCTTGATCTATAAAGAAATGCAGAAACATAACAATTCAAATATAATTCAAAATATTCCAATAAAGAACAAATTTCACAGTGCTTTTGCTAGAAACAAACAACAAACGAAGGTGGTATGTATTTTTAGAAATATGGTTTACACGCATTAACGTTAGATATTTTCTATACACCATGCACTACTTAGGCACTGAGGATAAAAAGATGAACAAAAACCAGCTCCTGACCTTATGGAGTTCAGACTCTATGTACTTGAAAGGGCGGGTCCTTTGCATTAGTCTCACCTGAAACGCTTGGTAAACACGCAGGCAGGTTTCTGGCTCCCTCTTCTGTATTTGAATCTCTGACAGAAAAGCCCTGAAATATGCACCACTGATACGTCGTAACAAAGTCCTTGGGCAATTCTTTAGTGCCCCAGATTAAAGAAATATATTGAAGAAACCTGGAATATTGCTGAGGCTGGGGTTAGAAGTGCAGTCCACAGGCTGGGCGCAGTGGCTCAGGCCTGTAATCCCAGCACTTTGGGAGGCTGGGGCGGACAGATCACGAGATCAGGAGTTCAGACCAGCCTGACCATATTGTGAAACTCCATCTCTACTAAAAAATATACATATTAGCCAGGCGTGGTGGTGTGTGCCTGTAGTCTCATCTCCTTGGGAGGCTGAGGCAGGAGAATCACTTGAACCTAGGAGGTGGAGGTTGCAGTAAGCTGAGATCATGCCACTGTACGCCAGCCTGGGCAACAGAGTGAGACTGTCTCAAAAAAAAAAAAAAAGAAAAAAAAGTACAGTCCACAATTTCAACTGGCCAGGATAGGATAATGTTGGGAGCACCACTCTACCTTTCTTAGCATCAATTTTCTATTCCATAAAATGAGGGTGAAGGAGCTGAGATAGTTAATGTCTAAGGTCCCTTGCCACTAAGGCCTCTCCCAACTAAGGGATATTGT
Source organism: Cacajao melanocephalus (assembly GCA_963573385.1). Lineage (NCBI taxonomy): Eukaryota > Metazoa > Chordata > Mammalia > Primates > Pitheciidae > Cacajao > Cacajao melanocephalus. The sequence goes on along the minus strand of CAUYLG010050067.1, from coordinate 132,805 downwards.
CTTGTTATGATACTCAAGGCTGGACCTGGTTTCACCCTTTTCTCTCAGTATTTTATCTTTCTGTTACTACCTCTAAGAAGGGATGACATGACAAAAATACAAAGAGAATTAAAAGAATCAAATATCTAATATCTGAGTTTCAAAAGTCAACATCCAGGCAGAAATCACTATATTTAGAAGAATATTAAATGAATCAGAACCACTAGTTTCTTGAACTCCCTAAATCAAATGAACATTTCATGGGCTCATAGGAGAGAGATCAAATTACTCAGATTAAACCACAGTACCCAGGTCAAATGAGACACATTTGGTTATAGGGAAAGGATATTATATATCTTGCATTTGTATCCTGGGATTCACCCCCCATTGTACATTACAAACATATTTGCTTGCATTGTCCTACTCATCCCTCCAGACCCAGGTTAAGAGTTCACATTCTTGTGAAGTCTTCTAGTTCTCCTCTAACAAAACACAAATAGTTTCCTTCTCTATTCCCAATGCAACTTGTATCTATTTCCATTATACTCTGTACTTCATTTTCTGACAATTGCAGCTTGGATGTCTGACTTGCTGTGAGTCTCCAAGTGCCTCCATCAGGATCTTGAATCTGACTTTTTGCCTCTGTGTTCTCATTCAGTGCCATGGATGACTACATCATAACTGCTCAGCAAACATGCCTGGGATTTATTGCCTTCGAGTTTGTAAAGTGTTTTGTAATGTTGGAGAAATAAAGTTAATTTTTGTAAAATGAAAACAAGGGCAAAATGACAAGAGATGGGAAGCAGAGAAGGCTAATGAAGATGTGGCCATAAAAATCACTTAGCTTCCTGGCAGCTGGGGTAAAAAGACAACGGTGCTGGGCTGAATCATTACCATTTGATATAGAACGCTAAATGACTAGAAATGGCCAATATGTCCTAGTTCTGAACTCAGAAGAATTTCTCATGTGGCAGGACAGAAGATCATAATAAACGTTCTTGATATATTAACAATAAATGAAGCAATGTGTAAGGTTACATTATTTCACACACTCCTCCAGATACAAGGCAAAGTACATTAAAAATAATAATAATAAATAGAGATGAGGTCTCACCATATTGCCCAGGTTGCTCTTGAACTCTTGGCCTCAAGTGATCCTCTCGCCTTGGCCTCCCAAAATGCTGGGATTACAAGGTAAAATACTAAATAGTAGTACTGACAACACACTGGTACACTGGAATAGTTAATGTAAAATAGCACATTCATGCCTTTTTCTGATGATCAGAATAAAAGAAAGGTGAAAGGTAGAGAATCTCAGGAAATAAATGGCTAGCCTGTTCTGATCCTTCTGGAGAAGCAATTGTCTCCATGGGTTTTTCGATGGGGATCTGTCAGGGGTAGACGGTTCTGTCTTATTGATTGAAAGGCAGCTGGCTTGCTTTAGAATTTAGGCATTTAGACAGCGAGGCTGACATCTGATAAAATAATTAGAGCTGAACTAGTGTTTCTTATCCCTGGAGGTCTGCTATAGTGAATACCTTCAGGCAGGGCCAAGACTTTTCTCAAAGAAGCCTTTTAGAAAAAGTACACATGCTTTAACACAATGTAAAATAAATCATAGTGTTGTTTATCATTAAGAATGGACAAGATGAATTCAGCCGAGGTGATCGGGGTATCATAGGTTACCAGAAGGCTGCCATTAGCAATACATGATCTTGGTAGGATGTTTCATTCTTCACCACAATTGCATCACTCGTGAGTCTATCAATCAGCCTTCTCAATGATACACTTAGTATGTAGTAAATTTGTATAGGTTCACATTTTTACATAAAAGATCATGTCATTTGTTCTCAAGCAATTTCTTTTCCATCAATTCTGTATGTCTTTTTACAATCACAAGATTTTATTCCAAATATTTGGCCCATGAAAATGACACAACATTCATAGACTTACTGGGTCAGAGAATAGTGAGAATGTGCTTATTATTTCTTTTAGTCACTAAGGAAGAAGTTAAATAGGTTCAACCACAACAAAGATTCCAACCACAGAAATTTAGGGAAACAAAAAGATATAGGATGAATCTAGAAACCATCATTCTCAGCAAACTGACACAAGAACAGAAAACCAAACACTGCATGTTCTCTTTCATAAGTAGATGTTGAATAATGAGAACACATGGACACAGAGAGCAGACCATCACACATTGGGGCCTGTTGGGAAGTGGGGAGCTAGGGGAAGGATATCAGGGGGTTAGGAGATTGGGGAGGAATAACATTAGGAGAAACACCTAATGTAGATGATGGGGGGATGGATGCAACAAACCACCATGGCATGTGTATACCTATGTAACAATCCTGCACGATCTGCACATGTACCCCAGAAAAAGTATAATAAAAAAATATTTTCAATATCATTCTTAAAAACTTCCCACCTTTTAATATTGAATGGGCAAGCAAAAGTAAACATGTATTTACTGGGAATGAGCATTTGAAGAAAGATAGATTTTTTTCATAAAAATATAGAAAATCTTTTGTTAAAATAGTACAGGTTGGCCAGGCACGGTTGCTTGCCTCTGTAATTCCAGCACTTTGGGAAACTGAGGTGGGCGGATCACTTGTGATTAGGAGTTTGAGACCAGCTTGGCCAACATGGTGAAACCCCATCTCAACTGAAAATACAAAAAAATTGCCAGATGTAGTGGTGAGCACCTGTAATCCCAGCTACTTTGGAGGCTGAGGCAGGAGAATCACTTGAACCCAGAAGGCAGAGGTTGCAGTGAGCTGAGATTGTGCCACTGTACTCCAGCCTAAGTGACAGACCAAGACCATCTCAAAAAAAAAAAAAAAAAAAGTATAAATGGCATTTAGTGACTTTCACTAGTTCTTATAACTAGTTCTTATTTTATTCCTCAAGTTTATATCTGCCCAAAGAGTTTTTGCCCTTTTAAATATATTTTATGTTTGGAGCAGTGATAGGTTCACAGCAAAATGGAGCAGAAGGTACAGAGAGTTCTCGTACGCACCCAGACCCCCCTCCACGTGCAGGCACAGCCTCCCTCACTATCAACATCCTGCACCAGAGTGGTACACTTGTTGCAAATGGTGAACCTACACTGACACATCATTATCACCTCCAAGTCCGTAGTTTACACCAGGGTTCACTCCCAGTGTGCCAGGCCAATGCTCCCAGCAGTCACACAGACAGGCCTGCAGAGCACTTAAGTTACACAGATTTCCACAGCGCTGCCTTAACATTGAGCACATAGGTAAACCAGGAACTCAGTGCCCAGACATCCAAGCTTGAAATAAAATATTTAGTAGGAACCTTGAATGGGCTTTTCCCTAACCTGGAGCAAGCCAAAATAATAGATAGTCTTACATTCCTAGTGCCAGGACCAGTCTCGTTGCTGATAAAATCTGAGACGAGTCGAGGTAACAGAGGCAGCTGTTTGAATAGATTCATTGGAGAGTCTAAGGCAGCTCTCTGGACCAAGCTGTAAAGAAGATGAATTAGAAATAATCACTCTGGTACCACAGTAGACAGGCCTTGAAGATACGGGGGCCCTCACAGCTTAATCGGACTTAGCAAGCATTTTTTGGCATCTGACCTTCTAGTTAAAACAAAATTAGTTACCTATTAGACAGGCGAATGCTATACTGCAGGTAGGCACATAACCCCAACCTATATAAGCACTAAGAAAATTCTAACACTTTGAGTTGGCCTGCTGGAATTATCTCTGGCTTTCTCCCTGTGTCCGGTTAAAACAACACATTCCTTAACTTCTTTCCTAGTTTGTCTGCTTCTCGTTATCGGGCCTGGAGAAAACGTGGCTGGACCTGGCTTGGTTCTGGGAGTGCTAGTGCTGTATATTTTGTTGGCTTTGAAAATGTCTAATGACATGTATCCACCATTGTGTATCATGCAGAATAGTCTCGACGTACTAAAAATCTTTATGTTCCATTTAATCATCCTTCCCTCCTCCCTATCCCCTGACAACCACTGACCTTTTTACTGTCCTCATAGTTTTTTTTTCTCTCCTAGGATCCCATATAGTTGGAATCATACAGTATATAGCCTTTTCCAATCAGCTTCTTTCATTTAGTTATAATGGATTTTTGTTTCCTCCATGCCTATTCGTGGCCTGATAGCTCATTTCTTTTTCTCTCTGAATAACAATCCATAGTCTGGATGTACCACAGTTTACTCATCCACTCACCTACCAAAGGATATCTTGGTTGCTTCCACATTTTGACAACGATGAATAAAACTGTTAGAAACATTATTGTGCAGGTTTTTGTGTGGATGTGATTTTTCGGCTCACTTAGGTGCATACTGAAGAGCAAGCTTCCTAGGTCACGTGGTAAGAGTAGGTCTGGTTCTATAAGAAACTGCCAAACTGTCTTCCAAAGTGTATATACCATTCTGCATTTCTATGAGCAGCCAATGAGAATTTTTATTAGTCCACATCCTCCCCCGCATTGGAGGTGTCGATGTTTTGGATTTTGGCCATGCTGACGGGCATGTAGTGGAATCCTGTCCCATTGTCGTTTGTGTTTCCCTAATGACTCATGCTGTGGGACATCTGTTCATACACTTATTTGCCTTCTGTACATTTTCTTTGGTGATATATATGTTCAGGCCTTTTGCTCATTTAAAAAATCAGGTTGTGTATTTTCTTATTGTTGACTTCTAAGATTTCTTTGTATATTTTGGAGAACAGTGCTTTATCAGGTATGTCTTCTGCAAATGTGTTCTCCTAGTCTGTGGCTTTTTTTCTTATTCTCCAGACAGTGTTTTTCACAGAGCAGAAGTTTTCCATTTCAATGAAGTCCAGCTTATCAATTTTTTTTTTACAGATTGTACACTTGGTGTTTTATCTAAAACATCATAGCCATAAATGAGGCCATCCGGTTTCTTCCTCATTATCTTCTAGTTTTGTGTTTTACATTTAAATCTATAACCCATCTTGAGTTCATTTTTGTGAAGGGTATGAGGTCTCTTTCTAGATCCATTTTTTTTTTTTCATATGGATGTCTGGTCCATCACCACTTCTTAAAACGGTTTTTCTCCACCATATTGCCTTTGCTCCTTTGTCAAATACCAGTTACCTATATTTACATGGGTCTATTTCTTAGCTGTTTGTTATGTTCCATTGATCTATTTTTCTGTACTTTTTCTAGTACCACCCTGTCTTTATTAACATGGTAGAATTTTTTCTTTTTTATTGTACTTTAGGTTCTGGGGTACATGTGTAGATCATGCATAGGTATGATCTACACACGTACGCATAGGTTGTTGCATAGGTACATACATAACCTGGTGGTTTGCTGCCTCCATTCCCCCTTCATCTATATCCAGCATTTCTTCCCACATTATCCCTACCCACCCTCCCACCCCCCGCTGTCCCTCCCCTAGCCCCCCCAATTAACCCCAGTGTGTGATGCTTGTCTCCCTGAGTCCACGTGTTCTCATTGTTCACCACCCGCCTATGAGTGAGAACATGTGGTGTTTGGTTTTCTGTTCTTGTGTCAGTTTGCTGAGAGTGATGATTTCCAGATTCATCTAAGTTCCTACAAAGGACACGAACTCATCGTTTTTTATAGCTGTATAGTATTCCATGGTGTATATGTGCCACATTTTCTTTGTCCAGTCTATCATTGATGGGCATTTGGGCTGGTTCCAGGTCTTTGTTATTGTACACATTGCTGCAATGAACTTGTGCATGTGTCTCTATAATAGAACGAGTTATAATCCTTTGGGTTTATACCCAGTAATGGGATTGCTGGGTCAAATGGAATTTCTATTTCCAGATCCTTGAGGAATCACCACACTTTCTTCCACAATGGTTGAACTAATTTACACTCCCACCAACAGTGTAAGAGTGTTCCGTGTTCCTGTTTCTCCACATCCTCTCCAGCATCTGTTGTCTCCAGATTTTTTTAATGATTGCTATTCTAACTGGTGTGAGATGATACCTCAATGTGGTTTTGATTTGCATTTCTCTAATGACCAGTGATGATAAGCATTTTTTCATATGTTTGTTGGCCTCATATATGTTTTCTTTTAAGAAGTGTCTGTTCATGTCCTTCACCCACTTTTGAATGGACTTGTTTGTTTTTTTCTTGTATATCTGTTTTATTTCTTTGTAGATTCTGGATATTAGCCCTTTGTCAGATGGGTAGATTGCAAACATTTTTTTCCCATTCTGTTTGTTGCCAGTTCATGCTAATGATAGTTTCTTTTGATGTAGAGAAGCTCTGAAGTTTAATTAGATCCCATTTGTCTATCCTGGCTTTTGTTGCCAGTGCTTTTGGTGTTTTAGTCATGAAGTCCTTGCCTATGCCTATGTCCTAGATGGTTTTTCCTAGGTTTTCTTCTAGAGTTTTCATGGTGTTAGGTCTTATGTTTAAATATTTAATCCATCTGGAGTTAATTTTACTGTAAGGTGACAGGAAGGGGTCCAGTTTCTGCTTTCTGCACATTGCTAGCCAGTTTTCCTAACACCATTTATTAAATAGGGAGTACTTTCCCCATTGCTTGTTTTTGTCATGTTTGTCAAAGATTGGATGGTTGTAGATGTGTTGTATTGCTTCTGAGGCCTCTGTTCTGTTCCATTGGTCTATGTCTCTGTTTTGGTACCAGTACCATTGCTGTTTTGATTACCTTACTGTAGCCTTGTAGTATAGTTTGAAGTTGGGCAGCGTGATGCCTCCAGCTTTGTTTTTTTATTTAGGATTGTCTTGGCTATGTGGGCTCTCTTTTGGTTCCATGTGAAGTTGAAATTGGTTTTTTCCAGTTCTGTGAAGAAGGTCATTGCTAGCTTGATAGGTATAGCATTGAATGTATAAATTACTTTGGGCAATATGGCCATTTTCACAATATTGACTCTTCCTAACCATGAGCATGGAATATTTCTCCATCTGTTTGTGTCCTCTCTTACTTCGTTGAGCAGTGGTTTGTAGTTCTCCTTGAAGAGGTCCTTTATATCCTTTGTTAGTTGTATTCCTGGGTATTTTATTCTCTTTCTAGCAATTGTGAATGGGAGTTCACTCTTGATTTGACTCTCTGTTTGTCTGTTATTGGTGTATAGGACTGCTTGTGATTTCTGCACATTGATTTTGTATTCTGAGACTTTCCTGAAGTCGCTTATCAGTGTCAGGAGATTTTGGGCTGAGACAATGGGGTCTTCTAATTATACAATCATGTCATCTGCAAATAGAGACAAATTTGACTTACTCCTTCCCTAATTGAATACCCTTTATTTCTTTTTCTTGCCTGATTGTTCTGGCTAGAACTTCCAATACTATTTTGAATAGGAGTGGTGAGAGAGGGCATCCTTGTCTGGTGCCTGATTTCAAAGAGAATGTTTCCATCTTTTGCCTGTTCAGTATGATATTGGCTGTGGGTTTGTCATAAATACGTTCCGCCAATACCTAGTTTATTGAGGGTTTTTAGCATGAAGGGCTGTTGAATTTTGTCGAAGGCCTTTTCTGCATCTATTGAGCTAATCATGTGGTTTTTGTCTTTGGTTCTGTTTATGTGATGATTACATATTTTTAAATGAAAGGATAAAAGTTATGGGGACACGATAAAACAAAGGTCACTTTTGAGGTAGAAATGTTACCAAGTGTTCGCAAATGTTAATATGTAGTTGAGGTTATATATGTGTGTGTAAATAACCTGATGGATTTTTTGTTTGTTTGTTTTTGAGACAGGATCTCACTTTGTCACACAAGCTGTAATGCAGTGGCATGATCTCGGCTCACTGCAAGCTCCATCTCCTGGGTTCAAGTGATTCTCCTGCCTCAGCCTCCTAACTGGGATTATGAGTGTACACCACCATACCTGGCTAATTTTTGTATTTTTAGTAGAGACAGGTTTTTTCCATGTTGGCCAGGCTGGTCCGAAACTCCTGGCCTCAAGTGACCCTCATACTTTGGCCTCCCAAAGTGCTGGGATTACAGGTGTAAGCCACCGTGCCCAGCCTAGATTTTTTGTTTTTAACATAAAGAGCAAGAAATTATACAATTCTCTTCTGTCCCATTCACTATCCTAATTCATACCAAAATTCTATAAAAGATACTTGTCTATACTTGTTTACTTCCAATTCAGCTCTTCCATTCTTTCTTGCTTTCCCAACAGTTTATTTTGAAAAACAACAAAATAGAAAAGCTGGAAAAATTGTAAAATTAATAAATATATGGCCTTCACTTAGAATCATCAACTTTTAATATTTTGCTACATTTCCTTTCTCTTTCTCCTTCACACTTATTCTCTCTCTCCATTTTGCTACTAATCCAAGGCTGGGGTAGAAAGTATGATGGAATTTCTCATGAGGATGGGAATCTGGGTGATAAGCGAACCACGTACCACTTTCAAAGTAAAACTTGGTTGTGGTTGTAGTAAAATTAAGGTTGTGTAAAACCTGAGAGTTTTAAGCAGTAGGTATAACTATTGGCAAAAGAATTGTATAGGGATTTCTACTAAGGAAGTTAAGAAAGAATTTTTCAGAGTTTTGAGAGCCCACTTTTTGCTCGGTGTGATCCTATGTGCCTAAAGGGGAAATGAATCAGAATTTAAACTTAGTCCAGATGAGTGGATATGCAGGTTCCCATGTTTCTGAGAGCTGTACCAATTTCCTTCCTTCCTTCCTTCCTTCCTTCCTTCCTTCCTTCCTTCCTTCCTTCTTTTCTTCCTTCCTTCCTTCCTTCCTTCTTTTCTTCCTTCCTTCCTTCCTTCCTTTCTTCCTCCCTCCCGCCCTCCCTCCCTCCTTCTTCCTTCCTTCTTTCCTTCGTTTCCTCCTCCCTCCCTCCCTCTCCACCTGCCTGCGTTCCTTCCTTCCTTCCTTCCTTCCTTCCTTCCTCTTTCTTTCTGTCTTCCTGTCTTTCTGTCTTTCTTTCTCTCTTTCTTCAATGTTTCACTTTTGTTATCCAAGCTGGAGTGCAATGGCATGATCACAGCTCACTGCAACCTCTGCCTCCCAGGTTCAAGTGATTCTCCTGCCTCAACCTCCCAAGTAGCTGGGATTGCAGGTACCTGCCACCACGTCTGGCTAATTTTTTGTATTTTTAGTAGAGACAGGGTTTCACCATGTTGGCTGGGCTGGTCTTGAACCACAGACTTCAGGTGATCCACCCGCCTTTGCCTCCCAAAGTGTGGAATTACAGGCCACTGTGCCCCGACTAGTTGTGCCAATATTTCTATAAGAATGGCTGATCAAAGAATCTAATTGATCAAGATAAGGAAGGAGGAGATAATCACCGGGGATTACAGCACAAAGATAAATAAAATGGTACTCCTCAAAGAAATCACAAGGAACACCCAGGACTGACTGAGATTTAAAAGAATGGTCTCCTCCCCCCAAAAATAATTTTATATACAGGAAAATAAATTTATATGTGTTGATCTTGGGAGCTTATGGACTAAGAGTTTTATCAGCTACTTTTATCTCAATTAAAGTATCATTTTATTAAGGAGACTAGATTCAAGTTTTAAAATTATTGGGATAAACATCCCAATAGTAAAGGAACTTTTAAAAGAACTCATATCTCAACATCTCACTATTCTGTTCTGATTTATGTTTTTCAAATTGTTTCCAGTCCTTAAAGATGTACACATATAATTTGACAAAGATGTAAATATTGTACAGATGCTGCATTGAAATCTGATTTTTATCTTAGTGTTATATTGTAAACATTTTACATGATACACAGTCTTTAGATTTATATTTTAATCATTGTATGCCAGTCTGTCACATATCAAAATCTACTTAATCACATTTCCCAATTTCTGGATGTTTGGGGTTTTCTTTGTTGTTGTTCTTATAATAAACAATGTTGAAAAGTACATTTAGGGCCCTATTACATTTACATGGCTTATCCTTTAGGAATTATCTTCAGCTTAAATTCCCAGAAAAGAACTTTCTCCTGATGTTGATTGACTAAAGTTATGGTTACTGATTTGTAAAATACCTAGCTTTATTTTTGTCATTGATATTGTTACAGTATTAAGTTTGCACTGAAAAAAATGTCAATAGTATTTTTGTTGTAAATGTTTCCGTATTAAGTGAAAATCTTTAAACTTTGAGGAAGCTTAAAATCGTGCTACACAAAGACACCAGTATTGGTCATAATAGAATAAAAAGGAGGGTGTAGATAATAAAGCAGTGGGCGAACAACATTTTAAGATAAGGAAAAAGATTAAGGCAAGAAAAAATAAAATGAATTCAGATGTACATATTTGTTTTTCTAGATGACAGGATAAGAATATCTCCTGCAGGTCACAGTGAAGATTTATGTTGCCTTTTAAAAACAAGTGTTTGGCAAAGACTTCAAGGAATATGGGATTATGTAAAGTGACCAAACCTATGACTTACTGGCATTCCTGAGAGAGAATTAAAAGTAGAAGACTTATATTTGAGGGAATAATTCAGGTAAATCTCCCTAATCTTTTTAGAGAGGCCCAAAATCAATGCTAAATAAAAAATCTTAAAGACAGCTGGAGGAAAAGGTCAAATCACCTAAAAAGGAAAACCAAGCAGACTTTTCAGCAGAAATCGTACAAGCCAGAAGAGATTGGTGGTCTATATTTTGCCCCTTTAAAGAAAAAACATGCCAAGAATTTTAGAATTTTATAATCCTGCCAAAGTCAGCTCATAAATGAAGGAGAAATAAAGTCTTTCTCAGAGAAGGAAATGCTGAGAGAATTTGTCACCCCTAGGCTGGACCCACAAGAAATGATCAAAGGGGTTCTAATATGGAAATAAAGAACAATTTTTAACATCAGAAAAGTGTACATATGATGACGGGAGTGATGGCTCATGCTTGTAATCCTAGCACTTTGGGAGGCTGAGAGCAGGCAGATCACTTGAAGTCAGGAGTTCAAGACCAGCCTGGCCAACATGGTGAAACCCCATATTTACTAAAATTACAAAGGTCAGAGATGTTATAAAGCAATCAAAACTACAAAACGCAATCAAAACTACAGAGCAATTAGCTAACAACACTACACTAGGAACAGAACCTCACATATCAATATTAACCTTGAATATAAAGGGCATAAATGCCCTATTTAAAAGATAAAGTGGCAAATTGGATTAAAAAGACAAGACCAAACCATCTTCTGTCTATAAGAGACTCATGTACCGGCTATAGATACATACAGATGAAAAGAAAAAAGATAGAAAAAGATGTATGATGCAAATGGAAAACAAAAGTGAACAGGAGTAGCCATTTACATATCAGATAAAACAAACTTTAAACTTCAAACTAACAACAGTATAAAGGCAAAGAAAAGCTCTATCATTACATAATGATAAAGGGTTCAATGCAACAAGATTTAACTATGCTAAATATATATGCACCAAATACCAGAGCACCCAGATACATAAAACAAATACTACTAGACCTAGGAAAACAGATTGATAGCATTCCAACAATAGTAGGGTGCTATCAATATTTGGGTGATGGGTATACTAGAAGCCCAATCCTCAGCATGATGTATGTAATACCTATGTAAGAAATAAATGCATGTACCCCACTGAATTTAAAATAAAATAAAAAATAAATAAAAACAAGGCCAGGCGTGGTGGCTCACGCCTATCATCCCAGCACTTTGGGAGGCCAAGACAGGTGGATCACCCGAGGTCAGGAGTTCAAGACCATCCAGCCTGATCAATATGGTGAATCACGTAGCTACTAAAAAAAAAAAAAAAAAATACAAAAATTAGCCAAGGGTGGTGTTGCATGCCTGTAATCCCACCTACTTGGGAGGCTGAGGTAGGAGAATCGCTTGAACCCAGGAGACAGAGATTGCAGTGAGCAGAGATGGTGCCATTGCACTCCAGCCTGAGCAACAAGAGTGAAACTTTGTCTTAAAACATAAAAAGTAAAAATAAAATAAAACAAGTTTTTTTTTTAATCTTACCTCAAAAGTTATTTGGCTCTTGCATCTGTAGAAACAAGCAAAATCCAGTCAGTTGTTTTTTCCTTCTTTCTAGGAAGAAAGATTTATCTTGTATAGTATTTCTCAAGAAAAATAACCTAATAAACAGACAAGAAATGACAATACCTCTCTCTCCAAAATTCTTCACTTTGAAATTGATAAATGACGCCCAACAGATTAGAAATACACATTGCACATGTTATGCATACATATTTATACATATTTCACACACACAAATATGCAAGTTTTAAAATTTCCCAACCTTGCATGTCAATTGATTCATGCAGACTTTTCAAAATTTTTTCTTGAAGGGACGTTAGTCCATCACCATATTAGAACATTTTTAAAAATCATCATTCATATTTTCTCCTTGAAGATCTGAGACCATGAAAATTATGGACCTTATCAGTTTCAGTGTTTCTTTAACGAATTAGTGATTCAAAAGAAGATTCCATGGAAAGAAATCAATACCATTCTTGATCATTACTTGATTTTGGTTATAAACTAGAAAGGGACACTTTTAATGATGTGGGTGTTTCCAAAAATTTCTGTGTAATAAATTGTTTGCAGTTTCCTCAGCATTTCAAAATGAGTGTCTTCAGATTAGAGTTTCTAAATCAGTCCCTGTTGTAGGGGCAAAAAAACCCAAATGTCTCAATTTTCTAATTTTGGTCCATATCTGTTGGATAATATAATGGGAAATGTGCCTGCTGTCATGTGGCTGTAAGTTTTATAGCATATTAGAGAGTCAAGCAGTTCGGTGTGCCAAGCTCACACAACCTCATGGCAATAACTCAGCGAGTGTGATCAGAAAGGCAAGGGTGTGCTTGTTATAAGTGAGGCAAACCATAAATAACCCAGTGCCAATCCTTTGAAGAACACTAAACCAGTGCTTTAATTCTGAACAGCAAAATCCAACTGCATAACTACTAGACATACCGTCCAGTCTGGACCCCTGATTCTTCCTCCTCCTCCTCCGAAGGAAACCACGTATCTTCTGTGAGTCATTGACCCATGTTGCCAAAGGAAAACATAAGAAAAGCTGTTCCAGCACAGAACGCCTCCCTGTCAGCCACATCATAACCCATGTGATTGTGTCCATGGAAACAGGAGCAAAATCCAGTGGAATCCTGTTTCCTTTCCTATTTCAAGGAAATAGGAAAAATCCTGTTTCCTTTCCTATTTCAAGGAAAATGTTTTTTCTTGGGGAGTATGTCCCAAGACAAGTAACTTGAAAACAAACAAACAAATAACAATCAGCCCTCGCTCCATTCTTTATTCAGAAACTGATGATGCCAATAAATGTAAGAAATAGTTGCTGTTGAATATACATAATCAAGTATATTCATAGGTGAATATGGGCTGCCACATAATCCATCACCTGCTTTACTTACTCACCAGGACAACATATATTAAATTTGCATAATATTTATTTTTTTCCTGAGAAAATGACAAAGCATTAAGCTGTGCTGCTTTTAAAGTGCTTACTCATATAAGTGACCCCTATTAAACAGTATTTTATTCTGCAGCTCTATATTATGGGAGCTAAAGAAAGTATTTCGGTTTGCTTTTGCTGCATAACAAACCACTTCAAATGTAGGTGAACAAAAACAGCAACTTTCCCCCAATAATTCTGTAGGTCAGCTGAGCAGTTTTGATATGAGCCAGCTTGATAGGACTAGATCACCTAGCAGGGCCCCACTCATGTGTCTGTGGCCTTAGCTGATTCAGCAGACTTGGCATGCCTTGCTTACCTGGTCTGTCATACTGCAGGAGGCCAGCCTAGCCCAATTCACACAGTGACAAAAGAATTCCCAGTAGCAAAGAAAGGATGAGTTCCAAGGTGCAAACGCTGGTCACACTCTGCTTGAATTGCATTTGTTTAGACCTCACTAACCAGAGTAAATCACATGGCCAACCCTAGATTCAAATGGCAGAGAAGTAGGCTCCATCCCTTGATTGGAGCAAATGAAAAATATTGTGAGTGGTTTTTTGTTTGGTTGGTTGTTTTTTAAAAATCTGTGACAGAGAAATGTGGAAGAAAAACAAACAGCTGAAAGGCTTCACTGCAGCTTCTTAACCATTGATTTAGGCTTTTCTGAGACTAGAACTGACATGGCTTTGTGTTGGGGTAGAGAGATGGGGGAATCTCCACGTTGCAGCTATAAACTGAGATTTCTGAGAGCCTGAAATCCAATAAAGATCAGGAAGTCTTCTTCTGAATTAGAGCTTCAAATTGTTGCAGTTGAGAAGAAATGTCTCTTCCCCATTCAGTGTCACCATGTGGAAGTTACATCTTCTGAGACATAAAGTTATCCTTTGTAGGAAACATCAAGCTGGGCTTCCAGTGGCCCTTGCTGCAAACCACAGGAGCTCACATCCTCTGATTTTGGCCTGCTAACTACATCATCAAAATAGCTCAGTACTGCTAAATCCACGACTAGCCTGACCACAGAGATCATAAAGTCATTGGAATGCTTTCACAACGATCAGCTCTTTATAGGAAGGGGATGAGGAAGAGCTTCTCTAGGTTGTCTCAGTTCCAAAGAAAACATTACTTGATATTGTGCCCTTCCTATTTTTTTGCCATAGTCATCATAAATTAATCATTAATTACCAGTCAATTATTTAGTACAAAGACCAAACTTCTCACTCTAGTATTTCATTTCTAGTACCTAGGGTTCGACTTTGTTCCCTCCACCCTGCCTTCCTGCATTTAAATCTATCTGATCCATTGTTCCCTTCATAACTCAGTTCTGTTATCCCTTCAGAGATGAGTCTCTGTGTTGTCTCTGTGATTAGTCTGTGTGTTGAAATTAAGGACTAATTACTTGTTCTCAGACACTTTGATTTCTTCTGCTTGTTTGTCTTGGATTCTGAAGAGATCTAGCTCTTCTTCACCACTGTTTTCAGAAATTCTGAGACATCTTGCATGTCAGATCAACCCGACAGACTGTTTTCTTGAACTATCACTGTTCATTTTATTTATTTATTAGAAACAGCATCTCACTCTGTTGCCCAGGCTGGAGTGCAGTGGCATAGTTATATCTCACTTGAACTATAACCTTGAATTCCTGGGGTCAAGTGAGCCTACTACCTTAGCCTCCCAAGTAGCTAGGGTTGTAGGTCCATAGCATCATGCCCACCTAGTTTTTTTTTTTAAAATATTTATTTATTTTTATTTTTTTGGTAGAGACACAGTTTTGCTATTTTGCCCAGGCTGGTCTTGAACTCCTGGTCTTAAGAGACCTCCCACCTCAGCCTTCCGAAGTGTTGGGAGTTGTGATATTTATTTATCACCCAGATGCCATCAATACGTTTTGTCTGTAGCATAGGATTCTTTCCAGCATTCACAACTTGATTGGTTTTCTTCTTACCTGTCTCATCCTAGTGCCAGGTTTGGGGAAAGGGGATGTCAAAAGAATGGGTCTGGGTCCAGTTTGCCTTGTTTGTCTGTACTGGATGCACTTAATCTCTAAGACAGGGGCTGCCAAGTTATAGGAATGCCATGTTTGTATCATTACTAGTTCTAAGCAGACAAATGTTGATGGAACCAGAGAAGTATATTTTGTAAAGAAGTGTAATTCATGGAAATAGTCAGTATTTTTAAAAAGAGAAACAAAAAATAATTAGTTTTAAATTATCAAAAAGAAAATGTTTTCTTCAAAAGTACAAAATAACCCTGCTAAGGTTTCTTTCTTTCTTTCTTTCTTTCTTTCTTTCTTTCTCTCTCTCTCTCTCTCTCTTTCTTTTTCTTTCTTTCTTTCTTTCTTTCTTTCTTTCTTTCTTTCTTTCTTTCTTTCTTTCTTTCTTTCTTTCTTTTAAAAGCTTGGATGGAGTATTTACAATGAACCTGACCAATTAAAAAACTTTAGAAGATTCTAGCTATTAATGAGCTTATATTTCGCTTCATTAATTTTGCATAAATGCATTTTCTGATCATTCATGACCTAGAGAGTGGTCCAAGGTATTTACAAATTGCATGGATCACTTCCACACCATTAAAATGATCAACGTTGCCGTGACTTCTTTACTTGTTCCCATGACTACCATGTAAATTTCCCGAAGCAATTATTTAAATGGTCACATAAAATTTTAGATGATTTCCTTTGGAAGGGTAAGAGACCTTGAATTAATAGGACTGCTCTTCTTGATGTTTAGAATAAAAAAGGAATTATTCTCTCTCTTCCTTAAAATTATAAGACATTAACATACATGTGTCTCACATACAGTCTTATTAAGAAATTGCAATTGTAGTTTGTCTTTCTTGGGTATTTTCTTTTTAACCTTATAAGAATGGACAAAAGTGCTGAATTCTCTAAATATGGAGAGATCTATCACAGATTTCACTGAGAAAAATTTATAATTATGACCTTCTACCTGGTTTTACAGTTATCGTATTTTAGGTAAATTAGCCAGGCAAATGGCACTGCAAAATTTGCTTTTCATTTTGTAGTTACTTCTGTAAAAGCTTATGTAAGCAGTTTAATGTGTCCACAATTTTCTCTTAATTGTGAATATAAAAATGAGTTTATAAATCAGAAATTCTAGTCCTGTAGTATAATGTGTCATTTTAACCATTTGTAAAACTATAAAATTAATTCCTGCTGAACATTTAACATTAAACAATCCACATCTATCTTGTCATGAATATTCCAAGATTTAAGTAAAAACTTTGATACGCGTAGATTTTTAGAATATGAAAAAACATTCTTGTAATGAACATGTATGTTAATGTAAACATTTATTATGTGCATGAAACGTCTTCAGAAAATTTCTATTCAAAAATATTTTCCAAATGTTAGGTAGACTAACTTTTAAAAATAGGACGAGAAAGCATGTGACAATAAAAATGATGCCATTTCATACAGGACTAGAGAATACAAATCATGATTGGCCTCCTAATTCTAATCGTTTTAAAATAAACTCATTTCAAACATCAACATTTTTGAAAAGACTTACTAATCTTAACATTCCTCAAACTGTAAATATTTAGGTAATAAACAATGTCTGATTTTCTCAATTTTATTTTACATAACAGTCCAGGAGATATATCGCTATATGTCCTTATATTTCCTGAAGCGGTCAGCTACAACTCCTGAGGCAACATAGAATATTAATTCAGTTTAGCCTCCTGAATTTCAGGAAATTTTGATGTAAATCGCATATTATATTTACTTTCTATTTATGGTTTTAGTTAAAGATTAAATGATTTATTTCTTAAATAGCTGTTCATCTTTTTTCTTTTTAACACTAACATTTTATGCTCTACTTATATAGTAAATGATGCCAAGTCAACCAGTCTGTAGATTTATAGAATCCTGTTACTTGCTACTGAAATTACTATAGGTTATAACTTACTGCCCTTTATGAGAAAAAAAAGTGAGATATTTGTTTAATTTGAATAAGTTATCATTTTGAGAGAAGCAAGAATATTTTGTGATTTGGCATATATTTTTACAAAACTAACCCTAAGAAAACTGATCGTGTTTTAAAAACAAAGATACTAAATTAATTATTCTCTTTTTTTCCCTAATAGAAGATTAGTTATGATAATACAATTCAAATGTTTTACTCATTGTTTTCTGCTTGCATTAAGGAAATATGTATCTTCTGATCCTAGGGCTGAGTCATATGCTGTGCTAGGGCTGTTCTGATTTGAGAAGGAAAGTGAGAATAATTTGAAAAGAACTGGAGAGGTAGTTGACAAAACTATCTTGGCCTCTATTCAGATTCTACCATCAGACATTTATTTATTATTAATGATCTTTCTGTAAGATACTTGAGTGAATTATTATAACAGATTATTTTCATGATGGTCATGTAGACCAGTTATTTTTATTATTAGTTTTTAACTAATGGGGAGTTGTCATCCCCATTTTAGAGAAATGGGAGTAGTTATCAGAGAAGGGTAAATCACTATGCCTGGACAGCTGTCCCAGAGTGTTTCTATGATAGGAACTGTGACTAAGAGTAGGAAAAAGATGGGAGGCCAGCGAATATAAATACTATGTCCTTGACAATTTTTCAAGAACCAGTGTTCTTTTTTGCTCATCTTTTCCAGATATCCCTATTCCCTGGGTTTCAACACAGCTAAGGCAGGTGATCTTCAGCCCTTCAGACAGTGGCATCCCTTGACAGGGAGAATTTACCTTAATCTATTGTGTATGTGTGTATGTTTTTTAATGTGCCGAAAAAGGCTAACATATAATAAGGGAGGTACAGTGGAAAGAGACCAGGCATTGGAGTTTTAAGATCTGTATTCAGATTTGATATATGCCACGTATTAGCTGTGCTAGTGGTCAGGTTATTTAGCTTTCATATTTGTCAGGATGGCTAAGTCATACACTTGTAATAAATAATTTCCAAAAGGTCAGATGTGTTTTTCGGTCAGGTTACTTGCCACTGGTATTTGCTGCCTCCTTTTTGCCTCAATCTGGAACCCACTGTCTGGAATTTGTCAATAATGGAACAAAGGGAAAAGAGTTCTGGAGTGTCATTTGGTATCAATGAAAGCTCATAGCGCATTGCCTAGAAGTTATTAGGTAGCCTCACCCCACCAGAGAGAGGCAGTACAGTTCAACTATGTACTTAGAAGGCAAGTACATAATTATGTACTTAGAAGTACTGATCTTAGAGGGTATCCATTATAGTGCAAATATCATCAGCCCTTGCCTAAATTTTTATTGCAACTGAAACTAATGATTTTTTAACTGCATGGACTTAAAAAAAAAAAGAAAACAATTGGAAATTAAACTGGAGATGAGTATAATAAGGCCAAAAAAAATAACAACTGAAACCATCGCTTCTCATAGTCCTTCCATATACTACTTCTTACATTGTACATCATAACTATGGCCAATAGAATTTACCCAAGAGCAAAATAAGAACAGAGAGAATAGAACTCTATTTATGATGTCAGATAGTGTGAGAGAGACCTTAGCTACACGCACCATGTCTCCCAGTTCCTCTGATTTGAGCCTCAGCTGATGGTCAGATTGTTTAAGATTGAAGAGCCCATTCATGCTTCATGGAGGGAAACAAGAGATTTTTTTCATACAAACTAAGTGAAGGAGACGATGAAGTCATGGTCTGCGTAAAACAGCAACTCTTTGGTGAACAACATGAATGATGAGCACAGCATTTCTGAGCTTCAGTTTCTACGTAAATAATATAAAAATGTGGAGTCAAACATGATAATATGTGTACAACACCTGCTAGAAATAATGCCTCATATGTAATTTTTTTTTTTTTTTTTTTTAGAGATGGAGTTTCTCCATGTTGGTCAGGCTGGTCTTGAACTCCTGACCTCAGGTGGTGATTCGCCGGCCTCAGCCTCCCAAAGTGTTGAGATTACAGGTGTGAGCCACCACGCCCAGCCATGTAATCATTTTAATAAATTGTAATTGTTAGTTTTCCCAATTATTATCGTTAGGATACTGAAGCTCAGGGGAAACTAAGCATATTCTAATGCATTACAGAAATAATTTAAGTTTCATAGAGATTAGCAATCTATGGCCCAAAGACAGCCTGCGGTCCACCACCAGTTTTCATAAATATATTTTAATTAGAACATAGTCACACCCATTCATTGTGCATTTTACAGCTGTTTCCACTCTTTTTTTTTTAATGTATTGTCTGTTTTTTTGTTTTTTGTTTTTTTTTGTTTTTGGTACTGTGGGCTCTGGGGTACATGTGCACATCCTGCATCCTGCGGGATTGTTGCATAGGTATATACATGCCTGTGGTGGTTTGCTGTCTCCATCCCCACCCCCATCCCCCGTTGCCTACATCAGGCATTACTCTCGGTGTTATTCCTCCCCATCCTCCCCGCCCCTCTACAGTCTCTCCCCTCCCCTCCCCTCTACCCCCGCACCTAGCCCAGTGAGTGTTGTTCCCTTCCCAGTGCCCAAGTGTTCTCATTGTTCATCACCTGCCTATGAGTGAAAACATGCAGTGTTTGGTTTTCTGTTCTTGTGTCAGTTTGCGGAGAATGATGGTTTCTAGATTCATCCATGTCTCCACAAAGTACACAAACTCGTCGTTTTTTATGGGTACATAGTATTCCATGGTGTATATGTGTCACATTTTCTTTGTCCAGTCTATTATTGATGGGCATTTGGGTTGGTTCCAGGTCTTTGCTATCATAAACAGCACTGCAACGATCATACATGTGCATATGTTTTCCCTCTTAAATGGCAGAATTGAGTAGTGGCAACAAAGACCATAGGAACTACAGACATTTACTATCTGCCCCTTTAGAGAAAAAGTTTGCTGATCCCTGTTCTAAAGGAATAGCAAGTTGTTGACAAAGTAACCTGTCTTAGTTTGTGTTCCCTTGAGACAAAGACCTAGGTGTGAGTAGTTTACACTGGAGTTGACGTGAAGCAGGGGCAAAAGGGTGGCTGAGATGAGACAAGGATGGAAGACAAGGTAACATGCAGCTGTATTATTGAGTGTGTGCCTGTGCACAGCATTCACTTGATTCTGCTAGGTCCTACTGAGAAGTGTCAGAATGTCTACAAGAATTTCCAACATGATCACCCTGAGGACAGGAGGCAGGAGCATTGACTCACTGGCTTCTATTTCCAAATAGGGGCTGCTACTGGAGGTGTTAACCCAGTACTCCTGGCTTTACTTGTATATAGGGCACATGGACTTCATAATGTTGGAGAATATTCTTGGCAGAGAGTAGAAAGATGTGAGGACTATGCTTGAGGTGAGTAACTGTCAATCAGAAGTTGTGTGGCACTGTCCATCCGCTGAGGCTGAAATCAGAGGAATTGGGAGATACGATGCGTGGAGCTAAGGTCTCTACCATATTGTCTGACAACATAAATAGAGTTCTGATCTTTCTGATCCTATTTTGCTCTTGAGTAAATGCTATTGGCCATAGTTATGATGTACAGTGTAAGAAGTAGTATATGGAAGGACTATGAGAGGAGATTGTGTCAAGACTGGCACTAGAGTCATGCCTGTAATCTCAGTCTAAGGAGGTGATAAAAACAAGTGACCAGAACAAGTGATGAAAAAGATTATTTACCACTTATAGTGGCAGGTTTTTTTTTCTGTAAAGGATAAGGCAGCATCTATCTGATAATAAATGTTATATGCTTTGATCCTCTTAAGTCTGATAGCAATGCTGTCGATAAAAAGTTTCCTGTTAGGGATAGATATAATGTGCTGATCTTAGAAGGTATCCATTACAGTTCAGATATCATCAGCCCTTGCCTAAAATTGTATTGCAACTGAAACTAATGATTTTTAACTGCATGGGCTTTAAAAAAAGAAATAAAACCATTGGAAATTAAGCTGAAAATGAGTGTAATGAGAACAAGAAAACCAGACTGAAGAGCCCATTCATACTTCATGCAGGGAAACAAGAGATTTTTTTTTTTAAATACAATCTCAGTGAAGGAGATGATGGAGCTGTAAGTCTGAGTCAGATCATTCAAGGCATTTATCTGCTAAATATGTCTCTGCTGGTGATTAAAGAAATTCTTCCTTTCTCTTTTTTAAAATAAAAGGACAAATATCAAGAAAATTACATTTTTCTATTCTTCAAAATCTTACAAATGGGTGTCTTATAGTTTATTTTAAATTTAGAATTTGAAATCACAATGCAGTAGATAAGCTACAATAAGAATATGAGAATGCTTTGAATAATTTTATTCAAAAAATTACTACCCAATTGTTTTCATGGGGGAAGGAGTGCATTATTCTGTTCTTTCATTGCTATAAAGAAATACCTGCCAGTTGCAGTGGCTCACGTCTGGGAGGCTGAGGTGGGTGGATCACCTGAGTTCAGGAGTTCCAGACCAGCCTGGCCAACATGGTGAAACCTCGTCTCTGCTAAAAGAAAAAAAATTAGCTGAGTGTGGTGGCGTGTGCCTGTAAACTCAGCTACTCAGAAGGCTGAGGCAAGAGAATCATTTGAACCCATGAGGCGGAGGTTGCAGTGAGCTGAGATCATACCACTGCAGTCTAGCCTGTGCTACAGAGGGAGACTCTGTCTCAAAAAAAAGAAAAAGAAAAAAGAAATACTAAAGACTGGGTAATTTATAAAGAAAAGATGCCTAATTGGCTCACAGTTCTGCAGTCTGCATAGAAAAGATAGTGGCATCTGCTTCTGGGAAGGCCTCAGGAAGCTTCCAATCATGGCAGAAGGCAAACCGAACGCAGGCATGTCACATTGTGAAAACAAGAAGAGAGTGAGGGGGGAGATACTGAACACTTTTAAATGACCAGATCTCACAAGAACTCATTCACTATCATGAGGACAGTATCAAGACAGATGGTGCTAAAGTATTCATGAGAAATACGCCCCGATGATCCAATCACTCCCCGCCAGGCCGCACCTCAAACATTGCAGATTACATTTCAACATGAGATTTGGGTGGAGATGCAGATTCAAACAGCTTCAAAGAGTTAAGAAGTAAAGAATATTCACGGAGTAAAGGAGACACAGATTCAAGGATTAAATCTGAGTACAAGACAGAATTTAAAGAAGATAATAATGCTTTCTAATAGCTTGCATCGAAAGCTTAATAATATCAAATTTCTGTCTGTAAAAAGACTCTTGCTTGCTTAAATGAATGAATGAAGGAGTAGACAGTCTAAGAGACAATGCAGCATCAAGAAAACCCCGCCTAGTTCTCTCAAAGACCATTCTAGTTAAGACCAAAGCTATTAAGGCTTTTTATACTACTTAAATAAATTCTCATTCCAGGCAGGCCCATCTCCTCTCCAGCGCTGGGTATCAGACTCTTTTGCAGTCCCATATGATCTTCTTCCCCTGCAACATACCTGCCTGTGTTTCAAGGTCTAAGTATCACATCTGTAGGAGACCCTATGGTCACAGTTCCTGCTCTACTCCAATTGTTTTGGAAATAATTAAGTAACTAGTCACAAATTAACACACTGCATAAGAACTTTACATTTACCTGAAGTTAAATTGTTCTAATTCCCTAGAAGAGAGCAACATTTTTTTTTTTTGACAGGGTCTTGCTCTTTCACCCAGGCTCAAGTACAGTGGCATAATCACAGCTCACTGCAGCCTTGACCTCCCTGCAGCCTGACCTCCTCAGGCTCAAGCAAACCTCTCACCACAGCCTCCCAAGTAGCTGGGACTACAGGTGCACACCACCATACATGGCTAATTTTTGTTTTGTTTTGTTTTTTAAGCGACAGAGTTTTGCCGTATTCCCAAGAGGTTGGTCTTGAACTACTGGGCTCAAGAGATCAGCCTGCCTGGGTCTCCCAAAATGCTGGGATTATAGGCATGAGCCACTATTCTGGCCTAGAATAATGATTTCTGTAACGCCTTTTGTATCTTCTCATTCAACCTGTTGCTATGTTGAATGCTTATACTGGCTTCACATATACTGTGGTTATGCTAGCTAGTCAAAACTTATGAATGAATTGGTCATCTCTGAATTGCTACTGATGCCATGTTGACAAAAACCTACAGTAAAATTGTCCTGTGTTCATGTGCAGTTAAACAGGAAGTGTGGTTTTTGTTCTTTCACTGATAAAAGGATAATTTTTTCTTACTTCTAAAACAGACAAATATACATAATTGTTTTCTTTCTGTTTATCTTGACTGTCTTTTAAACCCAGGATCTGCTCAACTTTTTCACAAGGCAACTTGTGGTGGAAAGCAGTGTTCCTCAAAATGGTCGCATGTAAAAGAATCACTATGGAGTCTTGCTTGAAATATAGATTGACAATCTCCACCCCAGACCTACTGAATCAGAGACTTTAGAGAGGAGACCTGGAATCTGGATTTTTATCACATACTCAATTTAGTTCTTTTATGCCAACAAGTTTGAAATACACTTACATATAAAAAACTCTTTGAGGCTCCCTTTTTAAATACTAAAAAGGACATAAAAATGCTCAATGTATAGGATTACACTGGAGATTGAATGGCATAAGTGTGATGAAATAATATATTTAGGGAAAACCCAAGGATCATAGAAAATACTTGATAAACTGTAGTTGAGATTTCTCTATTCTCTTATATCCTTTTATAAAATCTTATTTTGAAAATTAAAAAAAAAACAAGTAAATAGATAAGCATCCCTTTTAGGAAGTCCCAACATTATGGTTGTTCTATTACTATGTCAGCTTACTAACTGATCCCAACGTCTACTTTATTTTTTGGCGAAGCTAGTCTTAGTAGATTTAAAGTGGAGATCAGGGGTTTAAGGTAGAGATCAGTTCCAGAAGAGACTTGTGGTTGTGCTCTGTCTTTTCTTCTAGGATTTTTCACATCCAATTTTCTAAAATTCAATAAGCTATCTGTCAATACTGCAAGTTATGATATTTTGGGCTGAGTGATTAAAAAATACTAAAAGTTAAATTTTGCATCTACTTTCATCATTTCTATATCTTGAAAATTACTTTTAATGTTTTCATCTGAAAATTTTCATAATGATCATTTTCTTATCTATATTATCTATCATCTCTCTCTCTTTCTGTCATCTATCTATATCTATCTATTTACCTATCTAGTTAGCTAGCTAGAGTGATTTTTTTCTACCACTCAGGGCCATCTGAAACTAATAGATTAACATCCTAATTAAACTGACATTCTTATTTCCCAATATATTTTATATACAAATACTTACTACAGATAATTCAGTTATTTATTGATTTTCTGTGAAATCTCTTAAAAGTTCTGGGCTCCATCTTTTTTCCTGCAGAAAGCAAGATTTTGTTTTTATTTTTTGTTGGATTTCTTGAGGAGCATTTTATTTTGAGTTCTCTAAATAAAGACATGGTGTTTGATATTACACCTGGCCTTTGGTAGATACCTTAATTAACCATGATGAATTGAATGATCTAAATATTTTTGGCCCCCTATCAAACTCAAGTTGATCTTATTAGTGTAATTCAGAAATACAAAGTAGAACTTTAAGAAGTTATATAAATATCTCACTTACCAACAGCCAACAAATAAATTTGTTCATCTATGTGCCTATGTATCTGTCTATTTATTATCACTTATCTATGCTTAAGATATTCAAGACTGCCAAAGAAAAAAAAGAAGCTATAATGATAAAACATTTGCTATTTTTAAAACATTAACTTTTCATTGCATATGCTCTCTAGAAATCATTTAAGTCAAATCCCTTGAGTAAAAAGTTGAGCTTCTCTTATAATTATATAAGTTCTCAAAAAAAATACAAAACTAATTTCCTAATTATGCTAAAGTTTGCTTATGAAATACATGATAGTTTTTCCTCTACAATTTATGTGGTCAAACTGTCAAAAAGAATTATTCAAGTTCCAAATGGGCATTGTATTTTCATTTTAAGTTATTGAGACTTTAGCAACTTTTCCTAGGGTTCAAGGATTCTGATCCAAGGACATGGATAGAACTAACAATTTGCCTGATAGAGTCTTGGAAGCTTGTTCTCAAGTGAGTAACTACTACTAATACCTCTAGGGTACCTGAGGCGTCCATGACTTAGATAATTCATGTGGAAACAAATGTGAATGCTGTGATACTGACTAGGCATTTGAACAATTATCTTTGAACTATTAGTAAATCCTTGGAACTATAGGAAATTCTGGGTGACAAAAGTAGAATCCTGTTCAGCTTTGGAAGGCACAATATGTGATCCCATCTGCAAAGTTAAGAAATTTTCCTACAGCTTTGTATGATCTTTCTGTCATCAGCCTTGTACATTATGATATTACTGGACAAAGGTAAATGTATTTTGGGAAAAAAAAAACAATTTAGCGAGAAAAATAAAATGATCTAGGTTTCAGGAATACTAAAAGCTATGTAGAAAAATTTTGCTTGGTTAATCTACTTATAGTAAATAAAATACTGTGATTGTTTACAGCCTTGGTAAGTTTAAGCTTGGGCAAGTTTCTTTCTGATCCTAGTTTTGTCACAGCTTAAATTTTTGCAGAAATACCTACCTTTCAGGCTTGACATAAGGTCTAAACAGGATAATGTGTAAATCTAACTTTCAGTACACGGCTTCCCACATAGTAATGAATGGATACTGTTATATAATAGAGTGCTTATTCTTTTTAATAACACTTTACCCAACAGAAAAAAATAGAGCATATTAAAAGAAATGCTTTTTGGAAATATTTTGTTGAATATACACAGTTTTTGGTTTTTTAAAGACAATGCTACAGGCTCTAGTCCCCAAATTATTTGTTGCCATGGTGTATAACTAGCCTCTTTAGTGATTTTTATGCATGTGTCTTAATGAAATGTCATGAATGTTCTCTAAGCCTCAAACAGAGGTCTCTAGAGGAAGCTAATTGCACCCAGGCTTTTCAGGTAAGTGAGGACAAAATAAAAATAGATAAACATGAAGAGAGGTGTGACAATTTGTGGCATTAGACACTTGGTTTAATGAGACCATGTTATTATTTTAAATCCATAAATTATTACATGTCATGATAAATGTTAGAATGCAATCAAAGTAATAAAATGTATAAAAATTCAGAGGCTGGGTACTGTGGCTCACGTCTGTAATCCCAGCGCTTTGGGAGGCCAAGATGGGCAGAGCACCTGAGGTCGGGAGTTTGAGACCAGCCTGACCAACATGGAGAAATCTGTCTCTACTAAAAATATAAAATTACTGGGGCGTGGTGACACATGCCTGTAATCCCAGCTACTCGGGAGGCTGAGGCAGGAGAGTTGCTTGAACCTGGGAGGCAGAGGTTGGGTTGTGGTGAGCCGAGGTTGTGCCACTGCACTCCAGCCTGGGCAACAAGAGCAAAACTCCATCTCAAAAAAAAAAAAAAATCAGAGCAGTCTCATATTTGCTTATTATATACTTATATTTTTTGTTAAAAATTTGTACGAGTACAAATAGGTTTTTATTAGGAACAGTTAAGGAAAATAAAATCACCAATTAAATTGGCATCATTTCTGACAAGAAACGTAATGACAAAGAAGAGTAATAAAAGTTAATATCACAATTCTTGTATTCTGGATTAACTTTCCAAATAACATATATAACATCAACATACTTTTTTTTCCTCATTTCAAGTAGTTTTTAGACTAGTGATGAAATATTTTATTGCATTTTAAATTGTAATGAAAAGCCCTATCTTTAAAATTTGATAATAAGCACATCACCTTTTAAATGTCTTCTGGGTAGAAAAATTATTTATGTAGCACATAACTGGCAAAGAAAAATGTCTCCACTGACTACATTATATTTTTTATCTTAAGAAAAAGTAAATCTCACACAGCCAGCATAAATGCTGAGAAACTATTTGGAATAAGCAGTATTCAGAAGAGGTTATTTTGGTGTTTTTATTTCACATTTCTCTTCATTTTCCCTTTGAATATTGTTTTTCCTTGCAGCCAGACACCACATAAAATAACTCAAGCTGTTTTCAGTGTGTTGCCACAGAAAAGAACAAAGTTAAACCTTAAAGAATTTTTATATCTGTTTTCTGAATTATTTATTCTATAATCATTTTAATCATTGCATAAATGTTTAGTTCATATTCGCTCACTTTCAGTAACATAAAATATCACAGAGGGTACTTAAAATATTTTACAGTTTGATCATGGGAAGAAGGTGGAGAGAGGGATTCTACAATGCCACAGAAACATTGCAGGATGGGAAGTATTTTGAATGCTATAGAGTAGGAAAAGATTAAACAAGTGAATAAATTTACTAGAAAACAGAAACATCTGAAGCTACTAATATGAATTCACATGTTACTATTGAGTCAGGACCACCCCTAAATATAACTCACAGGAATTTCTATACCCCTTCTACAGTAATTTCAAGAAAGATGTCATGTAACTACAAAGAAGAGAAAAAAAGGAACTTTTAAAAAAACTTACTGCTAGTATGTGGAGGTAGCTAGTAAATAAACTAAGGAGAGGAAATGAAGTTCTTCATTTTTTGTTAAATTTATGATTTAGGTGAAGCATGAAATAGCTCACCTGAAGCTGGCACTTTAGGAAGGACATTTGCAATAAAGGATAATCTATTTGGAATGAACATTTAGAAATGAAAGTAAGATAGCATAAATCATTATAAGCATCTCCAACTCACAGGTTCAATTAGCAAGTGAGAAAAATAAAGAGGGATTTTCAAGATAAGTGTTTGTTATTAGACTCTAAGTGAATAAACTGTATTTTCTTAGATCAGTTTTATCCTTGCCATGAAAGTGCAGAATGTGACTCTAAGTAAATTACAGGAACTGGAATGTGGTTATGAGGAAACTTAACATAAAGTGTTTAACACTAATTGGATTCACATAACTCCAGACCAGAACAAAATCACAAAAGCGGAATATCTTTGATATGTGTGAGGGGGTCATTAGTGCTATTCACATTGGTTCCAGTGCTCATTCTGGGCATAAGGAATGATTGCATTTTATCTCTTCTCTTGAAGTTGGATGTGGCCATGTAATTTGCTTTGATCAATAAAATGTTTGTACAATTATGCAAGTCATTTGAAGATGGAAGCATGAAAAATCAATGGAGGATCACTAGGTTCCCTTCCCAAGTCTAACAGTGACGAAACACATGCAAAGATGGAGTTTTTGTCATCTGGGTACATGGGTGATTGATGAATGGATCCTCTCACAGACCAATTGTGTGAGTTTTTATTTTATTTTATTTTCTTAGAGACACGGTTTCACTCTGTTGCCCAGGTAGGAGTGCAGTAGTGTGATCATAGTAGCTTACTGAACTTTAAACTCCTGGGCTCAAGCAATTTTCCCATCTCAGCCTCCGAAGTAGCTGGGACTACAGGCATGTACTACCAGATAGGTTTTTACTTTTTCCAGAGACGAGGGTCTTGCTATATTTCTTAGTCTGGGAAACTCCTGGGCCCAAGTGATTCTCCTGCCTTGGGCTCCTGAAGTGCTGGGATTAAGGCATGTACCACCACACCTAGCTAGAGGTTTCTGTTTTTTGTTTTTTGGGAGTCAGGGTCTTGTTCTGTCACCCAGGCTGGAATGCAGTGGCACAATTATGGCTCACTGCAGCCTCAATCTCCTCAGCTCACATGATGCTCCCACCTCAGCCTCCCAAGTAGCTGAGACTAGAGGCATGTGCCACTATGCCCAGTTAATTTTCATATTTTTTGTAGAGACGGGGTCTTACTATGTTGCCCAGGCTGGTCTTGAACTCCTGAGCTCAAGCAATCTTCCAGCCTTGGCCTCCCAAAGTGCTGGGATTACAGGTGTGAGCCACTGCTCTGGGCCCAGTCTGAGTTTTTAAATTTGCTTTATCTCTTTAAGTCTCATAAGAGCTGTAAAGTTGATATAATCATAGTAGCTTATATTATAGGAATAATCATAGTACCTATATTATAGGATTCTTGTGAGAATCATAGATGATTCATCTTTGGCACTTGATACGCTGCCCAACAAATGGTAACTTTTAGCATCGTTGTTAAAACTTTAAAAAATTGGTAAAATGCCTAAAGCTTTCTCTAGAAGTTTTATATTTTTGTTTCTAAATGATACTTTATAATAAAGTTAACTTTTAATTTATCATTTTAATTTTACGAGTTTTTTTTTCTTTTTCTTACATTGTTACTTGCTTCTGAAAACGTGTTAGCATGCAAAAGTCACTGCATGTCTGCTATGCTTAACACAGAAACCACATTAATAATCTGATTAGACAGGAAACTATGTAAGGAAAAAGTATCTGCATCTACAATTCACCCAGGAATGAATGGCAGAAAGGGCAGAGAAGAGAGTTATAATGGGTTAGCCTTTGGCTGCCCAAGGGGTTTATGGTATTCTAAGAAACTAGAAGTGAATTCTTAAGGATCATGTTTCAATACTATGAAAAAAACATTAATAATCTGATTAGACAGGAAACTACGTAAGGAAAAAGTACCTGCCTCTACAATTCAACCAGGAATGAATGGCACAAAGGACAGAGAAGAGAGTTACAATGGGTTAGCCTTTGGCTGCCCAAGGGGTTTATGTTATGGTATTCTGGGAAACTGGAAGTGAGTTCTTAAGAATCATGTTTCCATATTATGAAAAAAACCAGGGAGCTATTTTCTGAGAACTTGAAGTTGAAATCTACTTGTACCTTGAAGTCACTCAAAAGGATGTTAAAATTGACAAGGTCATCACCCTAGAATAATTTTTGGCTGTAAACTTTACAATTGATAAGAAAAGAGTTAACAACTCCTAGAAAGAAGGAGCTCACCTAATAATTTAGGGTGTAAGTTCAAAAGGGCAAGTTCCTTTTCTCTAATAATAATTTTGGTCTACAGTGTACACGGCTGACAGGGCTCTAGGATTTGCTGTAGAATATATAGAGTTATGAAGCTACTTAAGTAAAGTCTTTCTATCAGGTTTTGCCGTTGTTGTTGATTAGGGTTTCGCAATGCAGAAAGGGACCACTTAATTAATTGGCACATCACTGATTAACTGAGACAATATATAATTATTATGTAAGTTAAAAGATTATTATGAAGCAAGGAAGCTATTTTCATATCGCTTTTAAAGTGAGGTTTTCTATTAAAGTGTGGGCTACTCACAAGTTATTTTCAGAGTCAACTCTGCCTTAATATTCAGAACAGTCTTATAAATTTGTCTCAGATATTTCCCATTCACACATTTTATCAACCCGTACTTCTAGTGAGGTTAATCTGTGGAAATAAATGAAGTCAATATTTATTTTTGTTTATTGCACATATAGTTTTTCTTCTCTCCCTGATCTGAGAAGAAAACAGGACCTAATTCACTTTGGCAGCTAACCCGAGCTCTCAGTGCCTCCTACTTTGCTTATTTTTTTGTTCAGCTCACTGACTAATAAGGCAAATTTACATGGATTGCAGTCCATGGCTTTAGATTGTTAAAGGCATCCACTAGGGCTACCATAAATATTAAAGAATCAGTCTTCTTCTAACTGAGAAATCAACATTTGGACCTGTGCTATAAAACAGCGTCTTGGCATTCTGGAAACTTCATGGTATACAGTTTTACAACTTAAAACCAATCTTGTCATTTGCAGCGATTAAATAGAAGCATGATTCTTTCTAAGCCTTCATTTAGCTTACAATTTAAAGGTACACTGGACTAAGAACAAAAACACTTCAAAATAGCTGGCATCTTCCTAGTACTTAGAAGCTTTCTAAAGGAAGTTATTCTAATTAAAGCCTTACAACAATCTGGTAAGTATAACACTATTACCTCAATTTACGTAAAAGAACTGAGAGGTTAAGTGAATTGTTTATGATCACCCAGGTTATACTGAAGGGGCCCAGGCTTAATTGTGACTCAGTTCCAAATTTGATCTCCATAACAGCACTAACAGAAATATAGTGCAAACCACAAATGTCACTTAAACTTTTCTTGTGCTCATAATACAAAAAGTAAAGAATTAGCAGAATTAATTTTAATAATTTATTTTACTTAGTCTAATACATTTAAAATATTATTTCAACATGTGATCAACTTTAAAATGATTACAGTAATGAGGTTTGCATTTTTGGTACCAAGCCTTTGAAATCCAGTTTATAAAGTACATCTCAATTTGGATTCAAAGTTTTCATCAGAAATACTTAATCTGCATTTACATTTTACAAAAGTTCAAAGGTGAAAAGTATATTCACACAATTACGTTATTCCAAACACACTTAAATGTTTTCTAATAATGAAGTTCAGTATTAATTTTCAAAGTGAATTTAAATTAAATTAAAAGATTTAGTTCTTTCAGAGTACCAACCATGTGTCCAGTGGCTAGGCTGCCAAGATAGATGAGTGATTGTATAGTGTCTGATTGCATATTAGACATTAGAGTTTAGAGTCAGTTTCACATTGTTTCTTTTATCTTTCACATAATTATTAAGATAGAAGAAACAAAAGTTAAGAATGACGTACTCAGATTGACTGATTTTTCTTTCTTGTTTTCTAAAAAAATTTTAAAAGGGCAAGTTGATCAAAGACTGGGCTTTTCAGGGAGACATGTTGACCTTAAAGAAAAAGAAAAGCATTCATTTACAGGTCAATTAGGTAAACAATATTGAAGAAAGCGTAACTCATTTTCCTTATCTTTTAATCAAAGTCCTGGCTATGGGTGGTCACTTCATGGGTTTTTGTTGAAGGTGAAAGTAGTTTTCCTCTTCCTCTGCACTGCAGCACTGGTTTGTAGCTGTTTCCTTCATGAAATATGTAGTTTATAAGGATCTTTGTAATATATTGAAATGTGGTAATATATATTGAAATGTGATAGAGAAGACACTTGCCTTCCAAACGGATATGGTTTGGATATTCATCCCGCCCTAATCTTATGCTTAAATGTATTCCCCAGTGTTGGAGGTGGGGCCTGGTGGGAGGTATTGGGTTATGGGGGAAAATCCCTCAGGGCTTGGTACTACCATTGTGACCATGAGTTCTTGCAAGATCTGGTTTTTGACACGTGTGGCACCCCACCCCACCCTCATGCTCTCTCTTGCCCTTCCTATGAGACGTGAGATGCCTACTCCCTATCACCTTCTGCCATGATTGCAAGCTTCCTGAGGCCTCCCTAGAAGCCAAGAGGATGTGCTGCAGTGCTCCCTGTACAGCCTGCAGAACCATGAGCCAATGAAACCTCTTTTCTTGTGAATTGCCCATTCTTGGGCATTTCTTTAAGGGAATGCAAGAATGGCCTAATACACCAGTGTTATTAAAGTTTTCCTCGCTTCTTTCCTCACTCTCTCACAGTTTCTTCACTCCTCAGTTGCCCTGGCTTCCATGCTGCCCTTTTTCATGAATTCAGATGCTTTTAGAGAATTCTTCCTTTTTCTTCTGCTCAGTTTTAAATTTTGGCTCTTTATTTTTGAGACAGGACTTTGCTCTGTCACCCAGGCTGGAATGCAGTGGCAATCACAGCTCACTGTAGCCTCAACCTCCTGGGCTCAAGCAATCCTCCCACCTCAGTTTCCCCAGTAGCTGGCATCATAGGTGCACACTACCATGACTCAGCTAATTTTTAAAACATGCCTTTGTAGAGATAGGGTCTTGCTATGTTGAGCAGGCTGGTCCTCAAACCCCTAAGCTCAAGAGATCCTCCTTCCTTGGCCTCCCAGAATTCTGGGATTAAAGGTGTGAGCAACTGTGCCTGACCTCTTCTGCTCATTTGACTTACCCTATGACTAAATTCTTTCAGGAAAGGATGCTATAAACTGTTTCACCCTAAGGGATGATTGTCACCTTTACTAGGTATATGAAATATGGGATGATAATTTCAGTAGCAGCAGGCTGTGAAGAACGTTTTGGGGTACAAGAGAGGTGTGAAGTCATATCACTTTATCAAGAACCCGCTTTGCCTGACTTTCACAAAACGTCTTCTCCCAACTTCTTGTGCAGAAACTTTTATACAGAGATCACGTCTCTGTTTCATCTGAGTTTAAATACAACATAAAATAGAAAAATTAAGTTATATTTATTGCTAAAAGGAATTCTTTTTAGTTCATACAATTCAATTTAGACATCGGTCTCGATAAAAGAGTGCTTTAATATCCCATACATGTATGCTCTGGAGGGCACTGTTAGAATCCTCTTCATGCAGAGAAGACTTTTATAATTAAAAACAAAAATCTGTGATAATTCATGCCTAATTATGGGGTATTCCAAGACCCATCTGAAAGACTGGACAAGCAATTATAACTTTGTGCAATATAATGTTGAATAAGGTTACAAAAGGCCTGGGTTCCCAGAAGTTGCTTAGTTCCAAATATTATGAAATATTCTGTCCATGCTGCAGAGCCAATGTTTCATTTCTGGGAAATTATTAGCAAACTGTTATGGATACTTAGAGTCAGCATGAGAGGGTATCTAAAGTCTTCTTGAAAACTGTTCTTATTCATTGTTAAGTAGTCACCAAGGGTTATTTATAAAAATAAACGTCAGATATCAAGAATATGAACACATTGAAACAAGTTTAAGAAAAAGAACATTACCACTATCTCTCAGTTTCCCAGCGTGTCCATCAGGGATAATCACTACTTGAATTATACTTTTATTATTACCTTATACCTTGTTTTCCTTTATGGTTTTACAACATAGTTTTATTACCTAAATAATATGCAGCTCAGTTTTCTTTTTAACTTCATATAAATGTAATTATTGTGTTTGTTTGCAATTTTCTTTTTTTGTTGTTCAATAGTATATTCTCCCACCAACACTAAATAAGTGGTTTTAGTTCTTCATTCTTTCTAACACTTGAGGTAGTGGGTGTTAACTGCTATTTAATTGAGAGTTTAAAATATGTTATTATATTCTCTTATTCATGTGTAGGTGTTCTTTATATATTCTGGATACTAATGTGTTGCAAAGAGCTTTTCCCAGTTTATGACTCATCTTTTCATCATATGGTGTCTTCTGATGAAGAGACATTCTTATGCTGTCAACTTTGTCAGTATCTTCCTTTCTGCTTTCTTTTTCTGTGTCTAAGAAATCTTCCTTTTGTATTTAAAAAAATCTTAATTTTCTTCAGTTGATTAATGTACTTCACTGCCTTTCAGAATTTTGTCTTTTATATTTGCTTTAGTTGATCTGGAAACAATATTTGTGGATGGTGTGAGGTGGGGAAGTCCAATTTTATGCTTGTTCCCCATATGTCTACCCACATGTCCAGAAATCATTTCTTAAATTTTTTGTTTTCTCCCACCTCAGACGTTTTTAATATTTGCTCTGTCATAAATGTGTGGGCTTATTTCTGGGAAATCTATCCCATGGTCAGTATTTTGATCTTTGCATCAATATAAAAATGCCATCATTTAAAGGTGTACTCGGTTTTGTTACCTTGTGAGTCAGATTTTTCACCTTGCTCTACTTTTCCACATTGTATTGGCTGTTCATAGCTTTTTGTTCTTCAGTATGCACTGGAGACTCAGCTTTTGACAAACCTTTCACTGACCTAAAGTTGTGATTTTGGTTTGATATATCTTGACTGGAAAGATCTTTGACTATATAGATTAATATGGGGAAAAGTATTTGTAATATCAAGTCATCCAATTCTTGAATATAGTACATTTTCCAGGTTATTTAATTCTCTAATGACTTTCTAGCAATTAAGTTTTCCTGTAAGCACAATACACATCCTTTATTAGCTTTATTTTAGAAACATAATATTTTTGGTGCTATTAAATATGATATGTATGTTCAAACTTCCTGAATCCACACCTTGATGAACTAAATATGTATATATATATATATATATATATATATATATATAAAATATAATTTTAATTATATTTAATATATATAAATGCCCTCTTTATTTCTGGAAAAGTGTCTTGTTTTAAAGTATAGTTTCTTACGTATATTGATTATAAATGGTTTTCTAAAATCATATATTATTATTATTGATTTTATTGAGATTTGCTGACATATTTACCTTTTCCGTACTCTTCATTCCTTCATGCATCTTTATGCCTCCCATGGATCATTTTCCTTTTGCCTAAAATTGCCTTTTTAGTGATTTATTTAGTTTAGGTATATTAATTAAATGCTTGCCTCAGATTTGTTTGTTTTTAAGTACCCTTATTTTCCTTCCTTTTACTGAGTATTTTCACTAGGTTGGCATTTATGTTTTAGTAGCAAGTTGAAAGTATCAATTACATCAACTTCTGACTTCCTTTTTTTCGTGTTGAGAAATCAATTTTCAATCTTATTATGAAACCTGAAGAAAATATTCCATTTTTATTCTTGACTGCTTTTAATATGTTCCTATGTTTGTTTTGCTTCCAATAATTGTACTATGATGTATGTATTAGTACATTCTCATGCTGCTTTTCATTTATAAAGAAAAGAGGTTTAATTGACTCACAATTTGGCATGGCTGGGAAGGTCTCAGGAAACTTACAATCATGGCAGAAAGGGAAGCAAACACATTCTTCTTCACATGGTAGCAGCAAGGAGAAGTGCAGAGCAAAGCAGGGTGGGAAAACCTCTTATAAAACCATCAAATGTTGTGAGAACTCACTCACTATCGTGAGAACAGCATGGAGGTAACCACCCTATGATTCAATTCCCTCCCACTGTGTTCTTCCCATGACACAGGGATTATGGGAAATATAATTCAGGATTAGATATGGGTGAGAACACAGCCAAACCATATCAATGTACATAGATGTGGGGTTGTTTTTTGTTCTTTCTTATAGTGGTTTATAGAACTTCTTAAATTTATGGCTTAATGAATTTTAGCATTCTTGGCCATTATCTCTTCAGATTTTGTTTCTGTTTTATTTTCTCTCTTCTGCCTCTTGGATTCCAATTACATCATGGGATTGTGTCCCTTATGACTTCTATATTTATCCTTACATATTAATT
This sequence comes from Cacajao melanocephalus, assembly GCA_963573385.1. NCBI lineage: Eukaryota > Metazoa > Chordata > Mammalia > Primates > Pitheciidae > Cacajao > Cacajao melanocephalus. The sequence continues at coordinate 96,592 of CAUYLG010050067.1, read as the reverse complement.
CTTTCATCTCTTCAAGATTCATTCTATATAATGTCTCCTTACATAACTTTCAGTTTATTGGTTCTCTCTTCAGTTGTTTCTAGTCTGTTAACTACATCCATTAGGCTTTAAGGTTGTATATTTTTGTTCTAGAATACATATTTGATTCTTTTTATAGCTTCTAGTTACCAAATGACGTTTTGCATCATTATATCTAATTTGTTTGATGGATTAAAATATGTGTTGTTTGTTTTTGATAACTCTAATATCTGAGTAAACTGCAAATGTTTTCCAGTTTGTTTTTCATTTAATATTTGGCCATTTGGCCTTGTGGTTGATATTTTGGGTAATTCTTAGTGAGGATGAACATTGTGTATGGAAAACTGTGGAAATAATTTGAGTCTCTGGATGTTGTATTGTCCTGTAGAAAGGAAGTAATTGGGGACTGGGCTTACATTTTATAATAGTTGGTCTGGTTCCATTTAATCCATGGCTAGCAGGTAGCCTTTCAGGAGTTCCAGCTGAATGCACTAGGTGCTTACTAGGATTTCCTTTCAGGAGTTCCAGCTGAATACACTAGGTGCTTGCTAGGATTTTTTCCTCCATGCAAAACTCAGAACTATAATTTTTGCCTACGTAGCCTCTTAAGATTACTGAAAATTTTGCTTCAAACTCAAGGACATTTGCTTCCATTGAGGAATCAGCAAACATCTTGAAGGAAAAAGTAGGAATAAATGAGGCTGAAAAGGGTGTTTTTCCACTTCCACACAGATTTGATTTTCATTAAATCTTCACTGCATTAATATGTTATAAATGTCTTCAAGGAGATGGTTTTTATATTTTGTCAGAGTTTGTCTCCAACAAGGCAGCAGCCCATCATTATCAGAATGAGAAATCCTTTATATCAGCTTGAAAAGACTATGTGTTCTACAGTTCTGGGGTACATTGATGTATATATGTGTGTTAGATTGTCTATTAATTTTTGTGTTTATGTCTTGTTACTACATATTTAATTATATCTTCTTAATATATATGTCAAAATTTATCAGTATGACTATTGATATGTCAATTTCTGTTATTTGTTCTATTAATTTTTACCCTGTAAATTGAGAAACCATGTTATTCAGTCTACACTAGTTAGAATTATTACATTTTCCTGGATAATTAAATCTTTAAAAGCTTTTATCATGATTTATTATCACACTTTTATTGTTAATGGTATTTGTGCCTAAAAAATCTCATTTGCACATGTGTACATATTTTCCCTAGAAGATTAGTTTAAAAAATAATCTTGTATGTTATGACAATCCTTAACTAGAACATTTAATCTATTTACATTTGTTGCAATCATAGATTTATTTCACAATAAATGTTCCTTTTTCTAGCTTTTCTTGACCTCTTTTAGATTTATTAATTACGTTTCTCACTGAATTAATCATAATCCTTAACTCACGGCATATTATTAACAACAATAGTTGTATGCAAGACCTTCTCTTGTGTTATGCAGATATTTGCATATTTATTCAATCCGTTCTTCTTGTTTTCCCTTTGTAGTATACCTATGAATCTTTTTGCTTTTTTATGGTCCTACTAAATGTGAATTGCTCTTCTGAATGCACACATTTTTAAATATAGGTAAATGTTGTTGTGCTACATAGCTCCATCTCCCTTACATGTTTTTTCACTCAGCACTGTTACTTTAAACACTACTTTTTGCTCACTGTACATCTAGTCTGCCTTCTAAAAACTGCTTAGAATTTCATGTTATGCATCCAACTATGTTTTAACTACCTGTTCTTGCAAGAGTTTGCCACCTGAGAAAATGGTACAGTGAAGCTCATTTAAATATATGCCCTGGAAATCTCTGTGCTTTCCAAATCCCTTGTCTTACATCCACCACAGTTTTTGTCCCAAGAGACTGACTCGTATGAACTTCATCAATGTATGCCTTTGCCATCAGTCACCTGGTAGGTCTGCCTAATAATGAACATGGGCAGGACAATGATGGCAGAGAGGAGAGGATTTAGGGTATTTGTTATTTTGTATGGTCATAGCAGGTTGACTTTGTTGCCTTATCTCACTTTTACAAATCTTCTCAAGGCAGCCATTTCCACAAGATTTTCTCCTTAAAGATTCTTGTAATCACTCCCTCACCTTATCCTCTTGGGCCTAGTGTTCATAACAGCCCAAAATAATGTACTCTCTTTGAGTTTTCTTATATTACGCTTACCTCATTTGATAGTTGTTTTAGTAAGCATCTTTGAATTCTTTTAGCATGCTGGGATCTTGTCTGATTTAAACCTTATAGAATTGTAAGAGAATTGACATTATTTTACTGTTGCCAATACTGATTTATTTAATTCCTCAAAATCTGAAGTTAATAAATGTCATCATCCTTATAAATGATACAAGAACTAAAAAACTTTTTTTTATGACCCCTGTCAATTGGTATATTATTATTTTTGTCTTTTATTCTATATTTTGTATTTCTTTGAAATCATCAAGATATAATTATTAACATTGCATACAGCAAATTTTTGTTTGATTTTATACGCATTTGCCATGTTTTTTCATTTGCTGTTATGACTCCACCATTTTTTCCCTTTTGCCTGAAGTACAGGAAAGCTTTTTTTTTGGAAAGGTATCAAATTTGAGGTTGATGATTACTCTTTTTCCAGTGGATTGATACTAATAGTATTTCACTGTTTTTTTCCTGTTGTTGATAAGTTAGCTGTTAGTCTAATTATCCTGCAATGGAAACGTTCTATGTTTTCTCTTTAGCTGCTTTAAGATCTTCTCTTTGTCTTTATGCTTTCCACTTTCATTATTGTGTGACGGGATGTGGTTTCTTTTTATTTATTCTATTGGGAATGGTTTGGCCTTCCTGAATTTGTGTATTGGTGATTTTCACTTTTGGGGAACATTTCTCAGTCATTACTCCTAAAAATGTTTCTGCTCTATTCTTTTTATCTGCAACTCCAACGAGATGTAAGTTGTACTTTGTCACTTGTTTCAATCTTCCAAAATCTCTTTTTAAATAGTCTATATCTCCATATTTATGTACTGCTCTCTGGATTCCTTTTTTTAGCTAAATATTACCATTTGGTATTGCTGGCTTCAACTGCTTTAATGTGCTTTTAAATTCATTTGTTGACTTTTTGTTGTCTATTTTATTTTATTTCTAGAACCCCTATTTATTTATATTTTAAATATACTTGGCAATTAGAAAAATTCTTGCTAGGCATTCCATTTTTATTCGACTGTATCTTTAAACTTATAAAACATAATTCATCGTAGTTTAAGTCTGATGATTCCAACATTACAAGTCTTTTGCAGGTCTGATACCTTTGTCTCTCATGATGTCTTGTTTCCTTATGTGTTTTGATTTTCAAATAAGTGCTGCATCTACTTGAAATTTTTTTCTGTTAAATATTGATATGTTTCATGAAAGTTTTTCTCCAGTAAAAATTTACAATTGTTCCTGCTAGGTGCCTAAGGTACTTTCAATTCATGTCACTTTCAATATTTTTAAGTTATTTTTTAACTACATTGGCTGTAAACTGAGGGAAGTCATACCGACGGCTGAAAATTTCCTCAAGATCACCTCAACCTCAGCTTTAAAGTCTTACTTGGGAAATTTTCCTAAAATCTTAAATGTGGGTGTTTGGGGTCTAGGATCATATCTAATTCACCTTTACGCTGAGGGTATAAAATTTTGAGTTCACAAAAATATCTTTGTAACTTCCTACTTGTCTGTCTACCTTGGATGTCAGTGGGTTTTTCTTCAGGCATCAGTTTCCTTAAAGCCTATGAAAAGTAGAGCTGAATTTTTCTTGATTAGCAAAGTCCCTCTCAATACGTAAATACACTTTAATGCTCTAAAAGTGACTTTTCTGAAATATGACTTCTACTTCTTTTCAGGCTCTTACTCTCTCTCAATGCTTTTGTCAGTTTGTTTATGTGTTTTAAAAGATGACAAAAATATTGTCGTTAGCTTTTTTTTTTTTGAGATGGAGTCTTGCTCTGTCACCCAGGCTGGTATGCAGTGGTGCGATCTCAGCTCACTGCAACCTCTGCCTCCCGGGTTCAGGCGATTCTCCTGTGTTAGCCTCCTAAATAGCTGAAATTACAGGTGACCCCACTATGGCCAGCTAATTTTTGTAGTTTTAGCAGAGACAGGGTTTTATCACGTTGGCGAGGCTAGTCTCAAACTCCTGGCCTCAAGCAATCCTCCTGCCTTGGCCTCCCAAAGTCCTGGGATTGTAAGTATGAGCCACCACACCCAGCTTTATTCAGCATTTTTAGTTGTTTGCAATGGGAGAGACAGTCAGAGTATCTAATCTACCATTTCTTCTGGAAACATAGTTTTAATTTAGTAGAGTTTTGGCAGCACCATATATATTTAAGTTACTCAAATATTTATGTTATTCATATGATTAATATTTCATTTGTTTAGAATAATATCAGGAAAGGATATTCTGTTTTCCCTGTTACTCAGACAATTTTCTTTCTGATATTGCAGTTGTTCCTTCATCATTGCTATGGGCAATGGATCCTCCTAAAATGTGATTTTACAAGGCAATTTTCTGTATTTGTCTTCTGTGATTCACTAACAGCTTGTTTGATTTTCATAACAGAAAATAATTCTCTCCATATGCCAAAAGACAACTCATTTAAATAAGCCTGGTTCATGGTTTATCAACTTGATTACATCAGTTCTTTGAAAATATAGGAGTTTATACTATGGTTTAGAATAAATTGCTTTCTCTAGTGTCATTTATATTTTTCTAGAAAACAAACATATAATTTTTAATGCCATGCCATCATACTAATAGGACAAGGAGGACTGATCCTTCTATTTCATCAGAAAGTCAAATGTATAACAAATCAATGTCAAGATGAAAGTGTTTCTTGTGCATTGTAAGGATCAAAGCAAGCTAAATGGCTTCATCAAGCTAAGGCCATTGTCACTGGTCACAGGAGTGAAGCAAGGTCATGATGTAGAATGAAGAGCATTTTTGGTTTTGTATATGTCACATCTATTTATGCTGGCTATTTCCACCAAGAGAATAACATAAAGGCAATGTGGAAAATAATAACACATATTGTACATTTATATATACAGTTTTAATTATATATTGTTGCCTTTCCTAATAACCAAATAGAGATTATGAAAACTAAATGAGATATTCTACTTTTTTTTCACAAAGAATAAGAACAATCTGAACTAAAAATGAAACACTGGTAACTGGTTAGTCAGATATTGCTACAATTTTGAAATTAAAATATTTAAAATCTCTGCTTCAGACTCAGATGGTTGTTACCACAGGTGACCAACATAGAAACTTAAATTCTTTTTTTTTCTTTTTTTTTGAGACAGAGTCTTGCTGTGTTGCATAGGCTGGAATGCAGTGGTGCGATCTCAGCTCACTGAACTCTCTACCTCTCAAGTTCAAGGGATTCTTGTTCCTTAGCCTCTTGAGTACCTGGGGCTAGAGGTGTGTGTTACTATGCCTAATTTTTTTTTTTACTTTTATTTTTAGTAGAAATAGAGTTTCATCATGTTGGCCAGGCCGGTCTCGAACTCCTGACCTCCTGTGATCTGCCTCTCTCAGCCTGCCAAAGTGCTGGGATTACAGGCATGAGCCACTGTACCTAGCCCTTAAATTCATTTCTACATTGGTTCTATTCTACAATCATTCTTGATGTTAAAAACAAACAAATACCAAAGCAAAGCCAAACCAAAAACTGAAAACACAACTTACTGCAAATTCATTATAGCTTCATAAGCGCTCTGACTTTACAAAGTGAAAGAATTACCAAATACCTGCTCAAATTCTATAAGATATTCAAATTGTTTTACCTTTACTATATTATATAAGAAAATTATAAAATAATAAATACATAGAGTTTGTTTCAATGAGGCTATAATGCCTCAAAACCCACTCCACCCACCATGCTCTGGTCCCATCACTGAAATCACTGGAATACTTTTTGATATATAAAGGAAAGTATGCTAGGAAAATTTGCTACATGAAGAATAAAATGACATTTGAAGTAGCCTGGATTTTGTTTAAACAGGAAGACATGATTACATTTTATTTGGGATACCAGAATAGCAATGTGGTTTTTGTTTCTCTTTTTCAAAAGTGGTTTAGGGATTTTGAGTAGAAAAGGGAACATGTAAAAATATAATGTCTTGTGGGTAGTGTATTTCTGATAAATGAGTACAGACTATATCAACAGTGTCCCTCAGCTTTTAATTCTGATTTCTTGTGTACCTATTTCTTACTCTTCTAAATGAGTAGTATAATGAATACAAGTAAACATAAGGTATACTTCTTGTCCTTAGACAAGTTATATTACAGTCAAGAAGACAAACTTTATGCAGTTCTTATACATAGTGATACCCTTGCCTAAAGCTTGCTTCTTTAGACATTGGTGATTGTGCTGGTGGTCATATGTTGGCCACTAATTTTCTTTTGTTTTTTCCTTCATTAGATCTCACTATTACTGAAATATGAAATGAAAATGAAAACAAACATTCCATACAATGTATTTTGGGACTGGCTTATATATGTTGGAAAAACAAGCAAAGGGCTCATATTCTTTTTTTCTTTATCTATTCCATAAGGGTGATCCTTTGATTAAGAAACAGAATCCTCAACAGGTGACATAAATGTCTACTTACAAAGCTTAAACGGATAATCAATGATATATGTTATTTATTTAATTTTGAATTTTTATTTTTTTTGAGACAGAGTCTCACTCTGTTGCCCAGGCCGGAGTACAGTGGTGTGATCTTGGCTCAATGCAACCTCCACCTCCCAGGTTCAAGCGATTCTCCTGCCTCAGCCTCCCAAGTAGCTGGGATTACAGGCACCTACCATCATGCCCGGCCAATTTTTGGTATTTTTAGTAGAGATGGGGTTTTGCCATGTTGGCCAGGCTGGTCTTAAATGCCTGACTTCAGGTGATCCACCCGCCTAGGCCTCCCAAAGTGCTAGAATTACAGGCATGAGCCACTGCACCTGGCTAATATATGTTATTATTTTTTTAAATGTGTGACGGTTAAAGATACCAGCTTGTAGAAGTTGGTCAGTACATGCCTATCATTTTTAATCTCTGCCTGGAAAGTCTGCTGGTCCACATGAAACTGTATTCCAGGCCACAAATAATCCAATAGCTGGTAGAGAAAAATGACTCAAGTTATATCAATGGGATTCTATATCTTCTAAATTTCTTTTTGAAACTCCAAGAATCTAGTCAGGGTTTTCGTGGCCTAGATCACAAAAGGAATGTAAAATCAGAGCTAAAAGGTAATAGTTTGAAAAATACTCAGATAAAATCATAGACAATTCATTTGCCTCTGCAGAGAAATCTGGCCTTCAGAGAGAGAAGAATTAAAGAGCCTTGCAAAGAGATCAGAGATGACCACATGGTCCTGGAAAGATGAGGGAAGATAGAAGGGGCTGCTATTCTTGATTTCTGGTTCTTGTCCTTTGTAAGACCAGACCACATATCAGCCTTTGAATGCCATGCAATTCTTTTGAATAATTCAAATAAATGCTAACTTAATTTAGTTTACTTCTTGAAATAAAACAATTTCTAATTGTAATAGAGATTGCTAATTGTTTATACAGTACCCATCTTTCCTTTCTCTTCCCTTATAGAGCCCTATATTATCAAGTGTAGCAATATGTTCAGCTAAAAGATTTCTCTCCCAGGCTCCTTTGCAGCTAGGAATGGTCATGAGAATAAGTTCTGGTAAAAGATATGTTAATAAATGTACTATCTGGGACTTCTGATCAGTCTGTAAATGGAGATAGCTTATAGGAACTCAGCCAGTCTTTGGGAACATGCAATGCCTTGAAGATAAAAGTTTGCTTGTGAGGATGTTGGAATAGAAAGTTGAGAACACTTGTGCCTTTGATGACTTATTGAAGTACAGGAAGGGTGGGAAAACTATTCCTAAGAGGATTGCAACTACTCAGTTCTGCTTTGTCTGTATAAAAGCAGACATGACAATATGCAAATTAATGGAAATGACTATATTTCAACAAAAAAGGCTTTTACTAGAGTTTTCTGGCCTCTGCTTTAGGTCATCTTTGCACTGCCTGTCATCAGATTTCATTTATATTTTGAGATAAACGTTTTGGAGTTTGAGCCACTGTTGTAGGATTCTGAACTTGACATGGATTAAGACCAGGATTACAGAAAAAAGTAATGCATAGTAAATGAACTGAAATGAATTGAACTTCAAATGTAGAGATCATTTCGAAAGACCACCTTGAAACGTTTAATGGAGATGGGATCTAAAGCACATCTTGAAGAAAGGTTACTTTTTGTATGTGACAGAATAACAATCCAGGAAAGAAAATGTCAAAACTGAGGAGGCGATGTGAGAAACAGCAGTGCATACATGGAGGTCTGGCTCAACTACAGTGAAGGATTCAAGTAAGAAAGAAATGAGGAAAAACATTTGAAATATATTCTGTGATTTTATTATAAAAGGCAATGGAAGCCAGGCTAGGGAATATATGCTTTCCCTATCTTTCATTAGAAATCATTTTCTTTCTTTCTTCCTCCTTCTTTCTCCTTGCTTTCTTTTTTCTGATTAGCAGTCAGTCTGGCATAAACATTAGGTAGGATGCCCTAATGTGGTCATTAGGGAAGGGATTGTATGGACAGTGCATAATTATACTCCCTTACACAAAGGGGTTTGAAAGGCATTTTTCCATCTGTCTTTCATCATGTGCAGAATATTGGAAGATAATATATTTACTCTTAAGAGATTTCTAGATTTTTTAAAAAATGCAGGTCAAGGCAGAAAATAAAATAATTTATGTAAAACCAAAAGAACTTACTCCTATAACCTTTGTGTATCCTTCTGCTTTTATTAATTCCAAGTAGTTTAAAATCTCATTAAAAAGGGCATAATTCTTCCTAACTTTCTATTTATATTCACATGCCTTTTGTCTTTTTTATTCCTCTGTTTCTCCATGACTGCCTTTTCTTGTGTCAAATAGATATGGTGTAACATATCATTTTAACTCATTTCCTTTAATATATTTTAAAACTTAATTTCTTGACGATTATCATGGTGATCACAATTACTATCCTATTTATAACAATCTAGTTAGAATTAATATAAACTTAATTCATGGTATACAAAATCTTAGCTCCTGTGTAGCTTATTTCCTTTCCACTCTTTTGAGCTGTTGTCATATTACACATTGTGTGCCCACCAACTTAGAGTTGTAATTATTGCTTTATGTGGTTTACATAGGAGAGAAATGTTATCAACAAATAATACATTCATATTTTCTTTTTTATTTGCCTATATAAGTATTTTTGACGTTGTTCTTTATTTATGGATATAGTTTCAAATTAATATTTTTGACCTTTCATTTTAACTTGGAGGACTCTTCTGGTATGTTTTTGTAGGACACATGTTCTAGTGTTGAATACTCAGTTTTTGTTTATGTGGGAACTTAAAAATTTCTCCTCATTTTTCAAGATTACTTTTGCTGAATATAAAATTCTTGATCAACAATTTTTTTTTCTATCATCACTTTGAATATATCCTCTCACTACTTACTGGCTTCCATTCTTTCTAATGAGAAATTAGCTATTAATCTTATTATACCTCTTTTATACATGATTAATCACTTATTTATTGCTGCTGCTTTCAAGACTATCTTTTTGTCTTTGGCTCTTGATAGTTTGATTATGATGTGTTTGAGTTTATCCTACTTGGAGTTCCTTGAGATTCTTAAATGTATGTGTTATTTTAAAAAATAAACTTTTCCATCATTATTTCTTCTAAAATTCTTCCTGACTTTTTTTCTCCTTTCCTCTGGAACTCCTATAATGTATATATTGGTACATTTGATGATGTCATACAAGTCTTTGAAGTTCTGTTCATCTATTTTTATTCTTTTTTTTTTTTTTTTTTTTTTGCTCCTCAGCTTGGATAATTTTGATTTATCTTACTTTCTTCTGTCTTCTCAACTTTGCTCTTAAACCTTTCTTTTAACTTTTTAAGTTATTATACTTTTAAGTTCCAGAATTTTTCTTGGTTCTCTTTAATAACTTCTGTCTCATTGTTGATATTCTCTATAAGACTAAACATCACTCTTTTTTAAGAGTTGGGGTTTTGCTCTATCACTCAGGCTGGAGTGCAGTGGTACAATCATAGCCTCAATTTCCTGGGTGCAAGTGATCTTCCCACCTCAGCCCCTCAAATAGCTGAAATGACTGGCATGCATCACCATGTCCAATGATATAGTTTGGATGTTTGTTTCCTGCAAATCTTATGTAGAAATGTGATCTACAATACTGGATTGTAGGACCTGGTGGGAGGTGCTTGGGTCAGGATATGGATCCCTCATAAATGGCTTTGTGCCCTCCTCATGGTAATGAGTGAGTTCTCACTCTATTGGTTCACATGACAGCTGGTTATTTAAGCAACCTGGCATCTTTCTTGCTGTCTCTTAGGCTGTCACGTTCCTGCTCCATCTTCATTTTCTGCTATGTTCCCAAGTTTCTTGAGGCCTCACCGAAAGCATATTCTGACGCTATATTTCTTGTACAGTCTTTAGAACCATGAGCCAAAGTAAACCTCTTTTCTTTATAAAATACTCAGCCCCAGGCATTCCTTTATAGCAATGCAAAACAAACTAACACAGAACATTGGCACAGAGAGTAGCACATTGCTATAAAGAAATCTGAAAATGTGGAAACAGCTTTGGAACTGGGTAGCAAGGTAAGGTTGGAAGAGTTTGGCAGGCTCAGAAAAAGTCAGGAAGATGAGGGAAAGTTGAAACTTCATATACTGGTTACATGGTTGTGACGAAAATGCTGATAGAGAGAGATGGACAATGAAAGCCAGGCTGATGAGGTCTCAGATGGAAATGAGGAAGTTATTGGAAATTGAAGCAAAGTTTACACTTGTTCTGCTTTAGCAAAGAACTTGGCTGCAGTGTGTCTATGACACACTGGGCTTTGTGGAAGGTTGAACTTAAAAGTGATGATGTAGCATATGTGGTGGGAAAAAATTCTACACAGCAAAAAATTTAAGAAGTGGCATAGTTACTTCTAACAGCCTACAATTAGGTATGAGAGCAAAGAAGTGGCTTAAAGTTGGAACTACTCGTTAAAAAGGAAGCAGAGCACAAAATTTAGAAAATTCACAGTCTGACCACATGGTAGAGAAGGAAAGAGGAGAAGAATACAAGAGGGCTGTGGAGCTACCACTTGCTAGAGAAATTAGCATAAACAAAGGGGAGTGAAGTTCTAACAGACAAGACAATGGGAAAAAGGCCTCTATATTAGTCCATTTTCACGCTGCTGATAAAGATGTACCTGAGACTGGGCAATTTACAAAAGAAAGAGCTTTAGTTTGACCTAAAGTTCCACATGGCTGGAGAAGCCTTACAATCACGGTGAAAGGCAAGGAAGAGCAAGTCACATCTTACATGGATGGCAGCAGGCAAAGAGAGAGCTTGTTCAGGAAACTCGCCCATATAATAACCATACGATCTCATGAGACTTACTATCATGAGAACAGCACAGGAAATGCCTGGCCCCATGATTCAATTACCTCCCACTGGATCCCTCCCATGACACATGGGAATTCAAAATGAGATTTGTAGGTGGACACAGCCAAACCATATTAGTCTCAAAGGCATTTTGAAATCTTTGAGGAAACCCCTCCCATCACAGGCCCAGAGTTCTAGGAGGAACAATTGTTTTAGAAGTCCTGGTTTTAGACTGTGCTGTACCACCTCAGGAGGCTGCCCCCCCCATCCTATCTGCTCTTGCTCCAGTCATGGTTCAAATGGCACCAGGTATAGCTTGGGCTGCTACTTTGAAGAATGCAAGGCATAGCTTGGTGGCTTCCAGGTGGTGTTAAGTCTGTAGGCATGCAAAATGCAAGAATGAAGGCAGCATGGCAGCTTCCACACAGATTTTAGAAGATGTATCAGAAGACCAGGTACCCAGGCAGAGCCCCTGAAGAGAGCCTCTACTAGGGTGGTGCTTAAAGGGATGTGAGATCAGAGCCCACACCCAGAGTGGAGCTGTGGGAATGGGATCACCACTCTCCAGAACCCAAAATGGTAGAGCCACTAGCAATGTGCACCCGCAGCCTGTAAAGCTGCAGATCTCAGGGTCAAATCCATGGCAGAAGCCATGTAGGCTGCACTCAGCAAAGCCAGAGGGGCAGAGCTTCCTAGGTCTTTGGAGCCTACCCCTCACATCATGCACCCAGGGTGTGGGACATGGAGTCAAGGATTACTTTGGAGCTTTAAAATTTAATATCTGCTCTGATGAGTTTCAGACTTGCATGAGGATTGGTATCCTTTCTTTGGGTTGATTTTTCCCTTTTGTAAAGGGAATATTTATCTGATTCCTGTACCACCATAATATCTTGAAAGTTAATAACTTGGTTTTGATTTTACAGCCTCATTGGTGGAAGGAACTTACCTTGAGTCTCAAATGAGACTTTGGACTTTTGAGTTGTTGCTGGAATGAGTTAATATTTGGGGGGACTATTGGGAAAGAATTTTTTATTTTACAATGTGAGATTGTATTTTGCAATGAGATTTGGGGGGCTAGAGGTGCATTCATATCATTTAAGTCTTTTGTCTCAAATCTCATGTTGAAATGTGATCTCCAGCGTGTGAAGTGGGCCCTGCGGGAGACACTTTGGTCATGGAGGCAGATCCCTCATGAATGGTTTGGTGCCCTCCCCATGTTAACTAGTAAGCAGACACAAGAGTTCGTTATTTAAAAGAGCCTGGCAGCTCTCTAGCTCCCTCTCTTGCTCTGTGACATGATGCTCCTTTTTTACCTTCCACCATGATTGTAAACTTCCTGAGGCCCTCACCAGAAGTAGATGCCAGCACTATGCTTCTTGTATAGTCTACAGAACCATGAGATAAAATATACCCCTCTTTTCTTTATAATTACCCAACTTCACGCATTCCTTTATAACAACACTAAGTGGAGTAATATACCTAGCTAAATTTTAAGAAATTAAATTTAAATTTAATTTAATTTAAAGAAATTTAATTTAATTTAAATTAAAATTTAGCTAGGTGTATTACTCCACTTTGTGTTGTTATAAAATTAAATTAAATTTCTTAAAATTTAGCTAGGTATTTTACTATGAGTCTTGCTATGTTGCCCAGGCTTGACTGAAATTCCCAGACTCAGGGGTCCTCACAGCTTAGCCTCCCAAATTGCTGAAATTACAGATGTTAGGTTACCACATCTGGCCTCATTATCCTTATACTTAGTTTTTTAGATATAATTTCATTTAATCTTTTGAACATATTCAAAATAGCTGACTTCAAGTCTTCATGAGTAAATCCAAAATGATTGGACTTCTTCAGGGACAATTTCTTTTGATTATCTTCTTTTCTGTGTATATATAGGCCATATTTTCTTGTTTCTTTGTATGTCTTGTAATGTTATGTTGAAAAGAGGACATTTTAAATAATACAATGGGGTGATTCTTTAAATCAGATCCTCTCCCCACCTAGTGTTTGATATTTTTGCTGCTGGTTGTAGTTAGCATTTGTGTTTTTAGTGACTTTCTGAACTGATTCTATAAAATCTGTCCTCTTTGTCCTGTGTGGCCACTGCAGTCCTCGGTCAGTTAACTTAGTTGTCAACTAATGATTAGAGAAAGCATTCCTTACGCATCCAGAACCAAGCAGTCTCCCAACCTTTGCTAAGGGACTGCGTGCATGCTGGAACTGGCCTTCGGCACTTGGCCAGCTGTTGACACCTCTACTGTGGCCTTCCTGTTCTGCTAGTAAAGAGCCTCCAGGTCAGATACAGGTGTGAGAATGCTCAGGCTCTTCTCAGATCCTTCTTGAACATGTGCACTGCCTTATGTATGCAACGACTTTCTATATTCCCGACAGTATTTTGACACTTCAAAGACCCAGTGAACATCTGATTCAGTAACTGTTCCTCTTAAGCTTTCAGTTGGTGTATTGTGTATTCCAGTTATGAACCGCTTGTTCAGGTAGCCAAAAAGTTAAACAATTGTCTGTATTTAGTTTTTGACAAAATCCTCCAGAGAAAAGGCTTTTTTGTTTTGTCTGGATGAGTGCTAATTCAGATCAAATGAAGGAAGATTATAAGCAGGGTCTTCCAGGAAACTACCTAACAGGTGAAAGAATGCCAAATAAAAACTTTATTCTCTGGGAATAAAGTTTTGAAGAAGGTACAACCCATTTTCTCCCTTTAGTGGCTTCCAGAGTTTCAACATAATGTGAGCTGTTGGTTTTCAAGGTTACTGTGGAGCTAGACAGCTGAGAATGGGACTAAGGTAACTGATGTGGTTTGGCTCTTGGTCCCCACCCAAATAGTATCTTGAATTTTAATCCCCAAGTGTCGAGGAAGGGGCCTGGTAGGAGGTAATTGGATTATGGGGGCACTTTTCCTCATGCTGTTCTCATGAAAGTGAGTGAGTTCTCACAACATCTTATGGTTTAAAAGAGTGTGGCTTCCTTTGCATGCTCTCTCTCCTGCCATCATGTAAGTAAGATGTACCTTGCTTCCCCTTTGCCTTCTGCCATGATTGTAAGTTTCCTGAGGCCCTGTAGCTATGCAGAAATGTGAGTCAATTAAAAGTCTTTTCTTTATAAGTTACCTACTCTCAGGTAATTCTTTATAGCAGTGTGAAAACGGACTGATACGATAACTTAAAATGCCACAGAGCTCATTGTTATTATCAAGATTCAACTTCTTTTCTTGGATAAACACTCTCTGGATTGCCATAAATCTTTAGTTCATTTTAAGAGTTCTTAAAATGTTGATTCTGATCATGTTTGCCAGTTTTCTTATTGCTTTTGTGGAGAAAATATTTTTTCCTATTTCTAGCAACATACTTCTTCTATTCAATAATTTAAAGTAAAAAAATTTTATATTTGTTTCAGGATATCTTTATTGGAATCTCAAGTATTAGTTTTCAAATGCTTAATAGAACCATAGAAACAAATGAAAAAGTTTATTTTAAATTTTTCTCCTCACCTCTTTCCAAAATTGACTTGATGTCTGGAAAATTATTATATATCAAGTAACCACACAGTGACTACTTTCTTATTTTTCTTTTTGGGGTAGATGTGAACAGGTTTAATTCTTGAAACTGGGTGCTAATGGCAAGAATATGTTTAAACTTTTATCCTGATTTTTAAAACTGTAAACAGAATCCTACATGGAGTTTATTTTTAAAACTTTCCCATTTCTAATAACAAAATGTTCCTAACTTACGATACACACAAGACCAGTCATGTCTGCTTAAATAAGTTTAACGTGACCAGACTTATTTTAGAGAACCATCTTTTCCAGATTCATGTACACCATTTAATTTCTTAAATCAGTAGATATTCATAAAAAATTCTGAAAGGGAGTCTGGCTCAAGGTAGGCTAGGAATGAAACTATTGAGTTCCCACCTTTCACTTTTCTACCAATCTTACTTTAAATAATTTAACATCTCAAAGTTGTTCCATGAGAGCTAAATGCAGGAGGACACCCAAATCGGTCTTTTTTATTCTTCAGAACAAGAGCCCTATGTCTGAACAAAAGAAGATTGACCTCCAAGTGATATATGCTACAAAGACTATCTTTGCCTTATTTGTGGTTGAAGAATGCAATAGGTTCTCAATAAATGCTTGCTACGTGACTAGTGCTCAGTAAATTGCTGTCCTTAAATAATTTTTCTGAGGAATGAATTTATTGCACAATCATAAGATTTATTTATTTATTTTTCTTTTTCTTTCTTTTTTTTTTTTTTTTTGAGATGGAGTTTCGCTCTTGTTACCCAGGCTGTAGTGCAGTGGCGCGATCTCGGCTCACTTCAACCTCTGCCTCCTGGGTTCAAGCAATTCTCCTGCCTCAGCCTCCCGAGTAGCTGGGACTACAGGCGTGCGCCACCATGCCCAGCTAATTTTTGTATTTTCAGTAGAGATGGAGTTTCACCAAGTTGACCGGGATGGCCTCGATCTCTTGAGCTTGTGATCCACCTGCCTCGGCCTCCCAAAGTGCTGGGATTATAGGCGTGAACCACCGCGCCCGGCCGATGATAAGATTTATTATATTAATATGTCTACCACATGTCCACTGGGCAGATAGATGAATCTCCATCACCCCCATTCCACTGTTTTTCAGATTAACACATCTGGAGTTATGTTCCTCAGTACAAAGAGATGCCTATTAAACCAGATCTGACTTTGCTCTAAATTCCCCAAATGTGCTGACTTCATTTGACACTACTGTCTTTTAACAGGAGAGTCTTGGCTTCCTGAATAATGTTAAGTAGGGAATTACAATAAATGTGGACTTAGTAAGTGAATGTTGTTATTGTGTGTGCTCTTTACAAGCCTAGTAAGATGAGACTGACAATTTATAGTGGAATAATCTTCTGTCCAGTCCCTGTGCAGAAATTAACTATATGGCATTTTAGTGGGTATTTCAGGAGACTGTCATACTTAAGGTTTTTGAAAAATGATGATCAGATAAAGGACTCTAAAAGACATTAAATAATGATTTAAATAGGAGTATAAGAGCTAAGGGGGAAAATCTTGAACGATCCACTCTAAAGACTATTAGTTGAAGGAGAAATTAGACTCTAAAGGTTATAGTTATATTTTATATGACATACAAAAACTCCCACTAAATCTTACAAATTCTAGTCAGGGAAGAATGTAATAGCACAATTATTAATAGAAAAAGCAAAGAGAACAAATATAGCAGTTACATTTAATGCTAATGTCTTATCTGTACTGAGTTATATAGCATCTGTCTTTTGAAGAAAACCAAAAATGTGGGAAATTGTATTATTCCAGCTTTGCAAAGGACTACTGTAATTCCTATTATAATGGAAAGATGAAAGAAAACAACAACACAAACCGTATTTTTACCAATATGAGAATCTGGTATTCTTGCATGAGTGACAGAATATGCTTTTACATACAGAACACGGTATATTCAGTATTCTACAAAAATATGTAAATATATAAACAATGCAAGGCCCGTGTGGATTTACAAAATAGCATGGCAAATAAATCTCTAACCATACAATAATTTTGGCCTAATTATTTGGCTTTGTCTAATACAAAAGAATTCCGAAAAAGTAAAGTTTAAATACTAAATCATTTATTGTTGATGTGCTAAATATTTTATTAAATGAATTTAAATTATTTTGTATATCTTAAGGAAAATGACTTGTTTCATTTTAGTAGAATAGAAAGGACTCGCCTATTCTCATCATATAATAATATCATTATATATCATATTAGTACAGTATGTATTAATATGTAGTATAAATATATTATCAATTAAATTGCCGATTTATCATATTTTATAATATAATTTATAATACAAATATATTTGTCATCATGAGTAATATGTTTAAACAAAGGAATATTCTTTTTTTTTAACCCCGTTTTCTTGCCTATTATCCTGCTTGCTTGATATTTTAAATCACAGTTCCGTTTTTACTTACTTATTTTTGGCCTTCTTTGCTAGATTTTGTGTTCCCTGAAGCCAAGCCCCCTGGTTTATTTTTGCCCCTCACATTATATTAAGAAAAATAGCTGTCATAAGACATGATTTTTTACCTTTAAGTATCTTCTTTTATTATAGCTGAATTTTATGATTGAGAATATGATATTTGTTACTCAACTGGCTTTTCTTTCATTGTTAAATTTAACATTAGAGAGTCAAATCTTTGTGGCAATAAAACAATCCTCATCCTCTTCATCTACTATACATTTTCTGGTAGTTTCATTTCCCTTTTTTTCCATTTCCTAGCATTTTATTCTTTCTGCTGATAAACCATGAAGACTGGGAGGTGATAGGGTGAATGGCTGAGAATATAGGCTGTGCTTAGACTCATTCCCAGCTCTCAGTCTTTAATTGTTTTAACTTTGGGCAAGTTTCTTAATCTGTATGTCTTTTTGGCCACTACTACAAATCATGTTTATAAATTGCAAAGGAAAATAAATTCACTATACATAGAAACAATTGGATGGCCAATATAGATATTCATGCCTTAAAAAAAAATAAATCACTGGGTAGGCCAGACACAGTGGGTAATGCCTGTAATCCCAGAACTTTGGGAGGCTGAGAATGAAGACTTATTTGAGCCCAGGATTTCAAGACCAGCCTGGACAACAAATCAAGATCCTGCCTCTTAAAAAGAAAAAATATCACCAGGTAGATCAAACCATGATTCTTATATATAAGATAAATAAGAGAAACAATTTTACAGACTATGTTTTCTTTCTCTCATGAGTGTCTTTAAAGTTTGTAGCAGTGGGAAATTATATAATATTTTACACTTCTTAACAGCAAATCTTTTAAAAGTAAAGTGAACTTTCGTAAATATACTGTTCTACAGAAGCATCACATTTGCTTGTTTAAAATTTGTTTTTTAGACACGGGATCTTGTTTTGCCACCCAGGCAGGAGTATAGTGGTGCAATCATAGCTCACTGCAGACTCAAACTCCTGGGCTCAAGGAGTCCTCCTATCTCAGCCTCCCTGGGACTGCAGGTGTGTGTTCCCATGCCTGGCTAAATTTTTGTAGCAAATGGGTCTTGCCATCTCTGTTAGATCATTTTTTGCATTGCTATAAAGAAATACCCCAGCTGGGTGTAGTGGCTCATGCCTGTAATCCCAGCACTTTGGGAGGGCCAGGCAGATGGATCACCTGAAGTCAGGAGTTCAAGACCAGCCTGGCCAACATAGTGAAATCCCGTCTCTACTAAAAATACAAAAATTAACTGGGTGTGGTGGTGCACACCTGTAATCTTAGCTACTCGGGAGGCTGAGGCAGGAGAATCCCTTGAACCTATGAGGCAGAGATTGCAGTGAGCCGAGATTGTGCCACTGCACTCCAGCCTGGGTGACAGAGTAAGACTACATCTCAAAAAACAAAAACAAAAACAAAAACAAAACAAACAAAACAAAAGAAATCCAACAAACTAAGACTGGTAATTTATAAAGAAAAAGGGCTGAATTGGCTCATAGCTCATGGTTCTGCAGGCTTTATAGAAAGTCTGGTGCCAGCATCTGCTCAGCTTCTAGGGAGGCCTTAGGAAGCTTCCCACTATGGTGGAGGCAAAGGGGGTCACCAGTGTCTCACACGGTGAGAAAGGGAACTAAAGAGACAGTGGAGGTGAGGTGCTACACGCTTTTAAACAACCAGGTCTTGGGAGAACTCTCTTATCATCAACAGGATGCAAATGCCCCATGATACAAACACCTCCCACTTGGCCAAACCTCCAACACTGCAGATTACATTTCAGCATGAGATTTGGCAGGGACACAGATCCAAGCCACATTACCATCTTGCCCAGGATGGGCTGGAACTCCTGGATTCAAGCATCTGCCCAGCCTCAGCCTCCCAGAGTGCTGAGATTACAGGCATAAGCCACCAGGCCTGGACCAGATGCATAATTTTAATATACTATTTGAGGTAAAAAGATTAAAGATTCCATCAGAAAACAATTGTTATTGCACAAGTAATGACATGTTGGTAGGAGAGCAAACATTCTTTCCCCTGCCCCCCTCAAAAAGACTTTTCCTCAAGAAAAACACATCTGGGTATTTTATACGCATGAGAAAAATGTGTGCATTTCTCTGTACTTAGCATTTGTTTCTTCCAAAGTATCCTGGAGGATTTTTGATAGTACATACCAGAGGTTTGGAAAGTTTTAATTTTTAAGGTTCTCTTTTATCATAATCCAGATCATTTAACAAAATATTAAGTTTAAAAAAATAGGATTTTTAAAGTTTTAAAAATATACCATTTTAACCTCACACTAATTTATGGCATCTTTACAAAATCTGATCCATCTTTACAAAATAACTCTAATTTTGTGATAATTTAATGAAACTATGATCTAAGGAGTACTATTTTTATTCATTAATTTTATAGTACCAGAAGTTGCCTTATACTTGTTTTTGAATCTTTGAGTAAAGATTAATTTATTCCAGGGATTAATCTGTATACTATATTACTTAAGCAGGATTTATTTACATAATTTTGAGTGAATGATATGAAGCAAGATGTCTTTTTCCACTTTATATTTGGCAAAGTTATCCTGTTTTAAATGAGGTTATACATTAACATGCATGCTTGTTTCTCTCTCCTCTTTTTGGCAAGGCTATTTATGTGGAGTTTTGTTCCACCCCCAACAAAATTCATAGGTTGAAGACTTCACCTTCAATATGATGGTAGTAGGAAGTGAGGCCTTTAGATCAGGTCTTGAGGCTAGAGCCTGCATGAGGGGATTATTGCTTTTATAAGAGGACAAATAGACATCAAGGCTCCCTCTCTCCACCATGTGAGGACACAGTGAAGAGGCATCAACAAAAAAAACAATATTTCCTATGATTAACTGCAGTTATATGCCAGAGACCATACAAAGCAATCAGCATACATGTTCCCATGTCATTTATTCACTCAATGCATAAAGTGTTTATGATGTCCCAGGCACTGTTCTGGGCATTGAGAAGGTAGAGATGGGCAGGAATAGGTTTCTCCTCTCATAGAGCTTATTTTCAGTAGGAAAGTCAGACAACAAATGAATAACAATGAGGTAAGATCATTTCAGAAGGGCTCTGCTGTGAAGAAAGCAATACAGGTGTTGTGATAGAGAGCTACAGAGGAAGGGCAATGGGAAGGAAAGTAACATCGGAGGTGAGAGCTGAATGATGAGAAGTGAGACAATGAAGAGCTGCTTATAACAAAACACCTAACTCTGGGCAGTTTATAAAGAAAAGAAATGTATTCCTTGTATATACCTCATAGGTAGAGGCCTATACCTTATAGGTTGAGGGGGCCACATCTATTTGAGAGCCTTCTTGTTGGTGGGGAACTCTGCCGCATCCTGAGACAGTGAAGATCATCATATGGTGAGGGTGCTGGGCAGGCTGACTCAGGCCTCTCTTCCTCTTGTTATGAAGCCACTAGTCCCACTCCCACGATAACCCCACTAACCTATGAATTTATCTGTTCATGAGGGCAGAGCTCTCATGACCCAATCATTTCTTCCAGACTCCATCTCTCAAAACTGCCATATTGGGGCTTAAATTTCGACGTACACTTTGGAGGGGACAAATATTCAAACCATAGCACCATGGGAAAGAATTTGGATTTTCCTTTAGGTATAAAGGAAAGGTTAACACAGAGGAATGGTATATTCTGTTTTAAGTGTTGTGACTGTTAATAATGAGTGTCAACTTGATTGGATTGAAGGATGCAAAGTATTGTTTCTGGGTGTGTCTATGAGGGTGTTGCCAAAGGAGATTAACATTTGAGTCAGTGGACTGGGAAAGACAGATCACCCTCAGTCTGGGTGGGCACAAGCTAATCAGCTGCCAGCACAGCCAAAATAAAAGCAGGCAGAAAAACGTGGAGCCATTAGACTGGCTTAACTTCTGAGCCTACATCTTTCTACCGTGCTGGTAAAAACTTTCCAAACCAGCACGTGCCCTTGAACATTGACCTCCAAGTTCTTCAGCCTTGGGACGCACACTGGCTTCCTTACCTCTCAGCTTGCAGATGGACTACTGTGGGACCTCACCTTGTGATCGTGTGAGTTACTATTCCTTATTAACTCCCCTTGATGTATACATCTATCCTATTCTGTCCCTCTAGAGAACCCTGCCTAATACATGTGACTGTGGTTTGGCTAAGTAGAGCATTGTTTCTGGAGAGTCTGAAGGTAGGAAGCAAGGATGACAGGGAGCCTACTGCAGTAGTTCAGGCAAGAGATGGTGTTGGCTTGAATTAGAGTAGTTTTCTGGAGGTAGAGCGAAGTGGGTGGATTTGCAATGAGCTTTCAAGAATTACTGGTAGGATGTGCCGATGGATTGACTGTGATTTTTAAGTGAAAGAGGAAAACCAATTTGCCAGATAGATGGATGTACTAATTTGAGGTACAATTTTAGCTAGAATACTGGTTGAACTGCTGTGAAACATTAAAAAATAACAGAGGTTTAAAAAGAAATGTTTATTTCTTTGTACCAGTGAATGTCAGTGGTGAAGATCTGAGATGATAGGGAATGATGAGGACCAAGAGTTCTATTATTTTGTTCCTCTGTTATTCTTAACATTATGTTTCCTTTCTGTAGTTAGGGTGACTGTTTCCAATTTTTCTATCACATCTCAAGCAGTAGCATAGAAGAAAGAGAAGAGAGGGGATGCATTCCTTTCTCCCTAAGAGTACAACTCTAAAGATATATTTATCACTTCCACTCTTATCCCCTTGCCCAAACTCAAGATGTAATATATAGCTCCAATGTATTAGTCTGTTTTCATGCTGCTGATAAAGACATACCTGAGTCTGGTTGATTTTCAAAGAAAAAGTGGTTTAATGGACTTTCAGTTTCATGTGGCTGGGGAGGCCTCACAATCATGGTGGAAGGCAAGAGGCACATCTTACCTGGTGGCAGGCAAGGGAGAATCAGAGCTAAGCAAAGGGAAACCCTTTATAAAACCTTCAGAACTGGTGAGACTTATTCACTACCGTGAGAATAGTACGGAGGAAACCGCCCCCATGATTCAATCATTTTGCATCAGGTTCCTCTCACAACACATGGGAATTATGGGAAAATTCAAGATGAGATTTGGGTGGGGACATAGCCAAACCATATCACCCTCTTACCTGTGAATAAAAAGAGAGGGGTAGGAAAATGTGTATTTGGCTGGGTGTCCACATGCCTGAGAACTATGAACACCTACATTCAAGTGACAAAACTATTAGGAGTAGGAAGTGAGAGCCTCTGTGTCAACATGACTTAGTTATTTGTTCCATCCTGGGATAGATTTTAAAAACTGTAAATCAATAAATAACTTCACTATTTGCTTCAGGAAATTCTTGTAAGTCAGTTTGCCTGAGATTCTGCTCATCTGTGCAAACAAGTTGCTTATCAAACAAAAGTTTACTTCTCAAGACTTACTTCAAGACCCTTGCCTTACTACATCCATCAGTCCTAAACAATTATGTCTTGAACTTTATCCAATCCCAACCAGTTCTCTTCCTTGAAAGGTCTGCTCTAAACTAATTGAAGCCATAGCCCAAACTCTATAAACTTCGGACTTATTAACTTCCCCTTCTGATACCCTTAAACATTGCCAAGATGGTGTGCTTTAATTTACTACAATGAGTTTAACCTTAGTTTCTATTTAATCAATAGATTGATTAGCCATATTTTGAACATTTCAACTATCTGGAGATTCACCAGGATTCAACTGATTGAACTCTCAATGCCCTAGCCTAAGATCCTTACTGGTAAGAGAGCATACTCCCTCCATGCTCTTGAGCCTCCCCTGACTAGATTAGGCCTGAACACTGATTATTTTTCATTGAACCACAAATAGTAGGTATAGATTTCTCCTAGGAAATGGATTTCCTTTAGGAATATTTTGATTATGAGTCAGAATTGTAAACTCTCCTTTTGGATGGAAACTTGACTTATGAGTAATTAAAAACTTCCTTGTCTGTTTGTCCATTCTTGCCTCTGTTAATTTCTAAGAGTGAGTATAGGGAGAAGAATGGGTGTAGGCTTGATAAGTCCATCTTGAAACAAGTCTAGCAGATCTGGCTGGATACCCCTTGTAAACATTTTTCCTTGTATCACCTTATGTGGATATAATACAACTTTTCTCAGTCTCATCTTTACATCATGAGAATTGCTTTGTTTAGACCCATTGCCTGGAGTCTGGAGATCCTTCATCAGCAAAGATTAATCTCTTGGGTCAATTCTGAAGACATATAGTTGCACCTCACCATTTTTTTTTTCTGATTATGGCAGAGCTCTTGAAATCGTCTTAATGTAAACCTGAGTCTATGCCTACTCTGGGATAATCCATGTGATCTTTCTAAATGACACAATTTTACCTGTCATGTAGGATTATAGGTGTCACTTGGGAATGACTTTTAATATAAACAGAATTCTTCATTTGTGAAATATCATGGCAAAAGAGAATAAAATTCCAAAGATTTAATGGTCTTTAATTTTAATTGGTATGAAAAAATTTTCAAAATAAATTTAAATTCCAAAATTGCCTCCTTAGAGGATTCTTTGGCCAACCTGAATTTAAAATGTGAAAAAGTTGAAACTAGATGTTCTTTAATTCCCCCCAAATCAAGACCTTAACCAAATAAAATAAATATTATTACCTTGAATTGGAAAATGAGGAAATTAGATTAAGGGGACAAATAATTTGTCCAACGATGCATAGTGTGGTAGACATAATACTGACTCCCCTCAAATGCAACAAAAATGTCCTAATCTCTGGGACCAGTGAATATGTTACCTTACTTGTCAAAATAAATTTTGCTGAAGTTATTAAGTTAAGGATCTTGAGATAGCATTATTATCCTCAGTTATCTTGGTGGGCTTAATAAAATTAAAGGGATTCTCATAAGTGAAAAAGGGAGGGAGGAGGCTTGGAGTGAGAGAGATTTGAAGATTCTACACTGCTGGCTTTGAGGATGGAAGAAGAGGACATGAACCGAGGAATGTAGGTGGCCTTGAGAAACAGAAAAAGGCAAAGGAAGATTCTTTCCTAGAGCATCCAGAAAAAATGCAGTCCCTTTAAGACTCTGATTTTAGCCAAGTGAAAACCACTTCTGATTCCCAGAGCTCTAGATAGAAATTCATATTGGTTCAAACCACAGAGTTTGTGGTAATTTCTTATAGTAGCAATAAGAAAATAACACAGCTGGCCAATGCTGAAGCAGGTTTTTGTCATGTCTGGTGCTAAAACACATTTTGTTTAAAACCAGCCCAGATAGTTCCCCCAAAATAAAAAGCAGTAAACAAACCCCAGACAAGCCAAGAACAAAATAGAAGTCAAAGTAATCAACTAGGAATTCAAGAGCAAAGTACAAAAAAATATGTGTGCATATGTGTGTGGGGTGGGTGGGGTAGCAGCGGTAGTCATGATGAAAGGAAGCCATGTGGTGATGCAGCAGTCTTATTAAAAATGTTTCAAATAAGCGTTGATTTTATTACACTCTGTTCAACATGTGTAGTTGGGAAGATCAAGTGACAAGTGTTCAAACAGGAGGCAGGCACTGTTCTCAACCTGCATCACTTAGGTTCTATTTTGAAGAGTCCCTTTATGTTTAATTCATATATATCTCTATTTATTCCAAGAAAGCCCTTGCTAAATTTAATGTCATTCAATTTAGTATTACCAGTAGAAGAATATCTTTTTCATGTTTTCTTTTTAGATCCTTATTAGCAGAAAGGTTCTGATATTAGCCACTTCAGGCAGGTGAAGTTTGCATGATAAACGGAACTTGGAAAGGCATCGTCTTTGGCTTTCACAATGAGATATCCTTGTACGTACATGATGCTGCAACAACAAATTTGTAGCAGTATTACAAAAATGATGCTTTGATTGCAAGTAATGCATTAATTATTCCATGGACCTTGGTGCCATTGTTCTCAAGCTTCTGTGAAAGTAATGCCTGTACCCTCTGCCTCCTTGCTATAATTGCCTACAATAATCTACGAGTCTCCCCTTTGTTCAAATTCTCTGATTTCAGTATATCCTAAAAAGGCTAGGAAAAAATAAATATCACCATAGATCTCATTCCATATTTATACATGCTGTTGGCATGTCCCCAGATTCCTGACTTGTGTTTATGAAAACAAATTTAGAGAATCCAAATTTCTCTCAAATATTTCTTTTCATCTCTAGGCCACCTCTTCTCCTTTTCTCTGGTTTCTGATTACATTAAACATAAGAGATATCTGAGAAAATAAGTGTGGCATTGCCAAGCATGCCTTTTTTGTTCTTGGGTAAGGTTTTGGTGTAATTTAAATTCCTATGAAGACAGTTGAAATTATTTTCAGTGGAAGTGCTCATATTGGTAATACTTACAAACATTGTTTTGTGAAACTAGGATAATAAAGAGCTTCATGTTCCTGGTTAAAAAGTAAATTCTGATCTCCTTTTCTGCCCTATTTCAGCCCACCAAAAATTTTTGGAAAGGTGTACATTTGCTTCTGTTTTGACAAAACATGCTTAGTATGCAATCGGGGATCCACTTCAGGGCTGACATAGGGCAGCACCAAGGATGACAGCACATCTGAGGCAGAAGGTGTTCCCCTGCATACAATAAATATGTAAGCTGGTAATTATAATCCCCTTCAAGTAACCTATTTTGGTACTGACCACAAGTCAGGAGATGTTTTCCAAAACACTGTAAACATGGAAATTAAAACCTCTTCTTCTTGTACAAAATTATGTATTTAGTTTTTGATTTAGGAATGCATGCATTATTATAAAGTTCCTCAAAGTACAATAGTCAACCACCTAGTTGCTAAGAGACTGCTAATATAACCACTTCTGAGCCTTTACAAATGTATATATTTTATAATATTATATATGTTCTATAATATATGATATATAATGTTATATATTTTATATAGTATATAATTTTAGGTACTATTATATATTATACATAATATATGTTATAATTCATATTTATGCTTTTCATTGGTGATTGATATATACTGATGATTGATATATAGATATATATTATAATTACATAATTATATAATGTATTATATATAGATATATAGGTGATTGATACATATTGATATATATTGACATATATATTATGTACTTATAATATATTACATATATAATATATTACATATTTCATTTTTATACTTTTCAGTGGCGATTCATATATATTGATCGATATATAGACATATATATAATAATTATATAATTGTAATATATATAGATATATAGGTGATTGATATATATTGAAGATTGAGATAATTTGTTACGTAATATATTATATATATATATATATTATATATGTTATATATGTATGTTTTTCTTTATTTCCCTTGGACATAAGAGTAGCATATCACACACATTGTTCTGTAGCTAAACACAGGCAATTTGTATTATTTGTTGTAGTTATGTTCTGTAATAAAGTTGCAACTAATGCTGAATTAGCAAATAATGAACCATTGCTCCTAGGGGAAATATAAGGTTAGGTTCCTATGAGCATTTAAGTCACCTTTTCATCAATTATCAATACATAACCTTGTTTTGTGTATCTTCCTGTTTAAAGACACCTTACTTAACATATATTATTGATTCATTAACACTGAATTCACTACCAAGGACACTATAACCCATGCCTGAATGAAGCTAATTAATGCACATATTCTCTCCTTAAGGTACCTCACAAGCCTTCTTGTGCTTAGTAATAGTAACCAGCATTTCAGCATTACACTTGGGGGTCATTGTAAAGAGGAAATCAAAATCACCAATAAAAAGCATAAAAATGAAAAAATGTGGCACTCAATTGACCCTGAGAAGAAAACTTGGCTACAATATGAGCACTGAAATAAGAAGTCAGTCACCTTCCTTGACATCAGCTGGGAACATGTTCATGGGCAGCCCAACTTTTTCATTGCTCTATGTATGTGTAGAGAGTTACTGCAAAAGCTCTGTGAATATTACTTTTGGGGTTACAAATAAATTCTGGTGAATAGGTGAATTCACGAATTTGGACTCCGTGAATGATGAGGATCAACTGCATTTACCTGACTATGTACCTTGGCAGTTTTTCCTGATTGTACTCACAGTGTTGGTCCATTCTTTTAAATAGTTAACTTTTATCCCATTGTATGAATGCAACATAATGCATTTAGCTGGCCCCTTGTAATGTTCATTGTTGTTGTGCTTGAGTGGGAGCAATATTCTTGTGCATGTTATTTGGTGCATAGGTAAGTGTAATTGTAGTACTTTATATTTCTAGAAATTGAACTGACAGATCAAAGTACATATGGATTTTTTCATTTGGTAAATATTTCCCTTGCTATTTTTCTACATTTTAAATTATAAATATGCTCCACTAAAATATTATGCTCCAGATTTTATAAACAGGTTATTTTTTAATAATCGAAGTATAGCATTCCTTTAAGAAGGTATATCACATTTTAAGTGAAAAATCTAAACCTTAAATTGAGCTTCATCCTGTAGGGAACAAAAGTGAGCTTCTTTTAAATTGATTTTTGTGTTATGAGACAAAAGTTGGGGGAAGAAAAGATAATGAGTTTCATCCCATTTAATATTGGTTGCTGCAACTTGGTAAAAGTCCAACATTTTTCAAGCTAAACATGGTGATTGGTAAGGGATGACAAGGTCCAAAGGTGTTCCCACACCCAAGCTGCTATAGACAGATACCATCCCACCATGCTTCTATTGGCAGCACAGTTATTCATACTGGCATGTGGTAACATGAATTCCATGACCATCTGGGTAAGGAGATATGCTACATATTCTACCTGTCAAATATAAGTGTGAAAGAAAATACAGGATGAAACTTGTTCACATTACAGCTGGTCTCTTGAGGACTGCAAAACTACTTTTAACTATAAACAAAGAGTATATTGGCACTACTTTTGATCAAGACACTCTAAGTCATTTTTAAACATAAACTCAAGCAGGATATGTTATTGGTTTTTGACCTGTGTTTTGACGTATCTTCCTTTGACCTGAGTGCCTGGAAGAGTGTGAAAATTTGGCTTTTCTTAGTGGAAGGAGTGACCTTGATAAGATTGCTCATTATACCAGGATCTGGGAACATAAGATATTTGGAATTCAAGAAAGGTTCTTTGAGTAAGAAGCCTGAGGGAAAATGTGGAATGCAGATCCATGCAGGTGATAATTTAAGAGCGATTTATGCTTAGAAAATAATGAAATAGGTAGAGTAATTTATAATCCTTTGAGTATATACCAGTAATGGGATTGCTGGGTCAAATGGTATTTCTGGTTCTAGATCCTTGAGGAATCACTCCACTATGCACACGTATGTTTATTGCAGCACTATTTACAATAGCAAAGACTTGGAACCAACCCAAATGCCCATATGATTGACGGATAGAGAAAATGTGGCACATATACACCACAGAATACTATGCAGCCATAAAAAAGGATGAGTTCGTGTTCTTTGCAGGGACATGGATGAAGCTGAAAATCATCATTCTCAGCAAACTAACACAGGAACAGAAAAGCAAACACTGCATGTTCTCACTCATAAGTAGGAGCTGAACAATGAGAACACATGGACACAAAGAAGGGAACATCATACACTGAGGCCTGTCAGGGGTTCAGGGGCTTGGAGAGGGATAGCATTAGGAGAAATACCTAATGTAGGTGATGGGTTGATGGGTGCAGCAAACCACCATAGCACGTGTATACTTGTGTAACAAATGTGGACATTCTGCACATGTATCCCAGAACGTAAAGTATAATAAAAATAAATAAATAAAAATAATCAAATCAAAACCAGGTTGCTGGAACCAGATGAATTAACAGGAAAGAGGGTGCCTTAGCAGAACCAGGCAGTGAGTCAACACAGATAGGACTTAGGACACAAGGCAGTCATTGAAGTTGGAATGAGCTTGATGGAACGTGAATAATCAATTATGGATCCACTAAAAATTGACAACAAGGGTTAAGGAACAAAAGCAAGGTGTGTAGGCTATATGTTTAAAGAAGAAGGCTCCAGATTTTGACCAATCTACTGTCTTGTCTTTGTACATTTAGGTTTCTATTAGGGTAACAACTGATTCTCCAGGTTTGGACATCCTGGATTCTGTAGCTGAACTTAAAGCAGGAATACAAGGTAGTGAAGGGGCACAAAAAGCTTTTGGCATCATATTTGCTTAGTTTCTTAGAAAACTTCGATTATGGTCAAGATTATAAGTTCTGATTTGAAAATCCTTCAGAATTCTGCTGCTTGACAGGATCAACTGTAAACTCTTCAGTATATCATAGAAAGGACATCATTTTTAGCCCAAGTCATCATTTCAGACTCAACTTCCCTACTGCAATATACACACACTGATCTCTAGCCACTCCTGCATGGAGATTTCATGATTATGTCAAGTTACCTCATGCCTAAGGTGCTGTACATATCTCTCTTCTGCCTAAAACATCCTATCCTTTTTCTTACTCATTTGAAAGACTACCAATCAAGTATCACTTCTCTTTGAAGTCTTCCTTATCATCTCAGTAGAACTACATTCTCCTCTTCTCAGTTCCCATAACATGTTACGCAAATCACTGTTTCTTATCTCATCTTTGCTGCAGTAGAAAATGTCACCATATGACTGAGTGGAAATTGAAGCTTGGAGAGATTATAACACAAAGGCATCTTCCCTGATCATCAGGTAATAATATTCTCAAACTAAAGTCATTGATAGATCTTCTTCAAGAGGTTTACTTCTCCACGTTGTCTACTAAGGTGTATTTGATACTTAGTTCTTTTCTGGTAGAATGGAAGTAAAGTGTATAGCAGTCTGTGATCTCTAACAAGATACAGTAATAGCTGGATTTATTTTTAAAGTGAAAAGGTAAATAGCATTGAATTATTATAAAGAAAGTAAACTATGACTTTATCATGTAGAAATTTCTATTTTCTTATCTTCCTTCAATTATACCTATATACAATGTAATGGTTTTGTGTATACCCCCAGTCATTATCATTATAATAATTCTAGGAGTTAGTATTGTTTAGAAACAATTTAGAAATTCTCTGCTTATTTCTTTCAAAACAAGCTCTTAGGATATTTGTCTAAGAATTATTACAGACTAGAAGGTATTACCTACCTAAACTATATAGCCAACAATGATAGTGAGACTTAAATACAACCTTCCTGATTTTTGGTATACAGCTCTCCCTATTATGCCGTTATATAAATAAATATCAATCTCTCAGGTTCTACAAATTGAATGTTACTTAGTATCATAATGAAAGAATGAGCACTTGGAACTTTGAATAGATATAAATGTCGGACAACAAATTCAAGCAAGCAAGAAACAATGCGTCTCTTTCTTTTCCATATATAAAGTTAATTTCCTTATTAAGCCCTCTATCCTACCAAGGTCAGGTAGAAAAAAATCTCAGTTATTCTTGGATTTCTCTTCTTACTCAAGGTAATGTAAGGGGAGGCCTCACAATCATGGCAGAGGGCAAAAGGCACACTTACATGGCAGCTGGCAAGAGAGAATGAGAGCCAAGCAAAAGAGGTTTCCCTTTATAAAACCATTAGATCTCATGAGATGTATTTACCACCGTGAAAACAGCATGGGAGAAACTGCCCCCATGATTCAATTATCTTCCACCAGGTCCTTCTCACAGCACATGGGTATTATGGAAGCTACAATCAAAGATGAGATTTGGGTGGGGACATATCTAAACAACATCAATATGTCTTCAAAAGTTACCCTGTAACAACCAATATATGGAACCAATGGCCCATTCAGGTCTATGGCTATCTGTGACTTCAGGGCCAGTGACCCACAAAGGCATTTCTTTATTTAGCTCACAGTTCTGCAGGGAGTACAAGCATGGCACTAGCATCTACTCAACTTTGGGTGAGACCTCAGGAAGTTTTTACTTATGGTGGAAGGTGAAAGGACAGCAGGTGTCCAAGGGGTAGAAGGGAGGTCCCAAACTCTTTTTAATAATGAAATCTTGTGGTAACTTGTCTATTACCACAGGGAGAGCACCAAGTCACTCATGAGGGATTTACTCCCAAGACCCAAACACTTTTCCTGCAGATCCCATCTTCAACATTGGGGATCACATTTCAAAATGAGATTTGGAGAAGACAGGCATCCAAACGATATCAAATGTGCCCAGGATATTTTCATTAAACTTTGGTCATGTAATAGAATCTGGTTTCTGAGTTCCTATGAATTAATGTTCTGGAAGGAAGATATGAAGTCTCTCTAAGCATTTGGTGCTCTTGTCCAGTGTAAATGTTGCTTTAGACTTTTTTTAGTTTTTCTGTGAACTTTAGTTTCCATATATTCATTTTGGGTGGAAAGAAAGCTTCCATGACGGGTTTTCATATAAAAGGATATTTTTTCTAAATGCTCCTAAACTTGGATCTTAACATTTACTTCTCCCCAGGGTGGTAGCACGAGTTCCCTCATTGTTGAGTCTGGAAGAACAGGGCATATGTCCTCTGTCTTTACCCACCCTTCTCTCCAGAGTCAGCCTTCCTGTAGAAAGCACATCTTCTAGCCCTCCCTACCTTGAAGTAAGCTTAACAGAGGTTGGTTCCACATAGAGACTTCTGCAGGGACTTGGTTTAGCCTCTGAGTTGGGGGTTGCATTGTCCAATTCTAGGCTGCCTCGAGGAAGCCGTTGTAGTTCTGTATCAAAGGCAAATTCACCTGTATCAGTTTTATTATCAATACATATGATTTCTGAAGGTCTTCATTCTCAATGACATTTTTGTCTTATTCCTTAATTGGTTCACCTTTTGCATGGGGGAAAACAATGTCATAATTAATTGAGTTTCTTCTGAAACACCAACAATTACTTTGAACAAGCTCTTTAGTTTCCAGAATTAGAAGTTTTGCCTCTATAGAACAAAAGCTGCAGAGTTAAAAGCAAAAAAAAAAAAAAAAAGAAGAAGCAAAACGTCAATAAATTTCCAACATATTGCCAAATAAAGATGGCTGTATTGCCTTTTATTACTTAATTGAATTTCTAAGATCAACTAAATCTGTTGTCATAGTTTCAGTCTCTATATACAATTAAATTTGTTTTGCATATTACTTTTAAAATTTCTAATTAAAAAGCAATTTCACTTATTACACAAGTATTTTTGAACATGACTCAGAAATGCATATTTATATCCTTATACCAAATTATTTTTTTCCCTTCCAGCTCTTCCATCAATCACATTTTCTACAATGATACTGGGCAGCATGGCTTTTACCTTTTGAACATTTACAGTAATACTGACAGTGGAGAATAGAAAAAAATATCAACGTGTTCATTTTAGATTTTATGAATGTGGTTGCAGAGCCATTCCAGAACTAAATTAATAATATCTTTGCCAGTGTGGGTAAGCCATGGTCTCAAGGCAGAATTTTCAGCAGGAATCCCCAAGTGTTGTTTGGTATTTTTTTCCACCAATTAAATTAATTAGTTTGAATGAAAATAATAATGAGAGTTTAACTTCATGCATTTTTCCCAGGCTTACAGAAAGCCCAAAGGCAGAGACCAACATGAATGCAGGTACAAAACAGTTGAGTTGCTTTTTTCCAATAATATGGTTTTTAAAATGATTGTTCCAATAAATTTTTCCAATAAATTGTTTTTTTTCCGATTAATATTGACTTAAAATCTAGAGACAACCAATATTTTTATAAAGGAATTAGGCTATGAGTATGGCTATAATTTCAAAATTTGCCTCCACATATAAAAATGTTATGTAGGTATCTTAGATTTCACATGAATAATATGTTGCTGTGTAATGTAATGGGAAAATAGCTCAATGGTAAAATAATGGAAAAATAAATATGCATTTTAAATGGTTTTGTGTTTGTCCTAACCACATCTTTTACCTACTAGCATTTCAGTTAGGGTGGCATCATTAAATTTAACCATTTGTACCATTCTTATTTAATAATAATTTATAATTCTAATTCCTTAAACAATGTTGACTCTGTAAGAAGTAAATTGCACACTCATGGGATTTTGTTTGTTTGTTTGTTTTGCATTATTAAACTACATCTCTGACACACTCACCCCTTCAAAGCTCATCTGTTGATTTTCTTAGTACTAAGACTCTTACTTTTCAAGACAATTGTTGTCTCACTTACCAGATTAACGATGAGTATACATTAGTTGCCCTAATAAATTAGCAGTGGATAATTTAGCTCAGAGCTCTTATTTGGCAGAATAAACCATCTTCCCAGCACCCTCCTTGGTAATTAATGCAGCATAACAACGAAATTCCATGTACATGTTGAAAATGTATCTGTACTGAGGCTTGACCAAAAGATACCTGATAAAACACATATCTGCATTCTGAGTGCTCACATTTAGAGGCAGCCAGAGTGATGACTATGTCCACAATGTTATCTAATACCAGTTTTGATACTGATCATTAAAACAAAAGTGCATGCAGTAAGCTGCTGTGATAAGACAAAATATCTCTGAGGAAACGTAAGGTATGTGAACAGGAAAGTCTCATTAGCAGAATGATCACTTCCCTAGGTGCCAAGCTGAATTAGATCACAATTAGAGCAAGGAATGTCTCAAGAAAGAGTGCTGAATGGTGAGTTGAAACTGTTGGTTTCTTGGCCTTTTTGGACCTTTGCACAATTCTGTGACTTTTCATTAATTATGTTGTCAGTGCTGTAGATCCTGGTAACCTGAAAGAGCCCATCTACTCCTTGGATGAAAATACAATAGAAATATCCACAAAGTATTTTCCAACCAAGTTCATGTCAAAAATATTTACTATCTACCTAAGACAGACTGAAAATAAAGGAAGTCCAGAAAAACAAATGAAAATTGTTCTGACTGGAGATCCTTATGCTCGCAATGCAGAAAATTCAGAAGAATTTGAATTGCTGACATGTGAATTCATTTCCTTCCTATTCCTGGAATTCACTTTGCTAATGCAAAACAAAAAAACATGATATTGTAGTGCTATATACTGGCATTAATTATAGAAAGTTAAACCTTATTTTATTTATTTTATTTTAAGTTCTGGGATACATGTGCAGGATGTGTGGATTTGTTACATAGGTGAATGTGTGCCATGGTGGTTTGCTGCACCTATCAATCCATTACCTAGGTATTAAGCCCCCATGTGCATTAGCTATTTATTCTGATGCTCACCCTCCTGACAGGCCCGAGTGTGTGTTGTTCCCCTCCCTGTGTCCATTTGTTTTCATTGTTTAGCTCCTACTTGTAAGTGAGAACATGCGGTGTTTGGGGAAAACCTTAATTACTACTGGTTGTTTATCTCTTTAAAAACATAAAAAATTAGTGTTTCTATACTTCATCATAGAAACATATCGATAGACTTTTTTATCCATATGGTCAAGTGGATCAAAAGTTGGAAATTCAAACCTAACTTTATGAATTAAATAAAAATATAAAAGATTAAAATCAACTTGACCTTTGAGGGCATATATATTAAGAAAATAATCAGTTTGAATGATATTTGTCTACTAAGTAAACATTAATATTAGCATTAAGTAGATATAAACATTGAATTTCTACAAAATAAAGAATGCACATACATTTGATATATATTGCATGTAAAATTTCTCCAGAAATGTAGAAGTGCATTAATATCTCATGAACAATATTATAGAAAAAAGACAAGGTTAAAGGGGGTGTGCTTTTAAAACATATTATTGGTGATAATAAAATTAATTACATAACTTTTTCAAACTGGAAAAAGTTGTAATGACTTTCTGATCATATGAATTATACATTTGCAGAAAATTTATACTTTGATAAATAAAACAATAGAGAAAATCAGAAAAAGAAACAAAACCAGCACATGAAATTCCACAAATCAGAGATTATCATTTACATTTATTATCCCTTGAGTATTTCATAAACACTTGAGTCAAGAAGTCCAAAGCAAAACTGAAATCTTTCCTCCATGTATCTGCTTATTGTCCTATAGTCTCCATTTTAAAATTATTAATCCACATAAATCAAGCAAAAAATCCAGGGTTAATATCCAATTCCTCTTTACCCCCCATATCCAACATTCAAGGGATGATTAAGATCATTCCTTCACTCTTGAACATTCATATTTATTCAATGTCCCCTATTTACACTTCCACTTTGGAATGTAATTATGTGTTACCTTTTGTCCGCTCCATTCAACAGCCTGCTATCCAGTCTTCTCACACATCCTTGATTCCTTCTCATGCAGTATTTCCCAGTTGGGGCAGTTTTTCCCAGTTGGGGCAATTATTTTTTCATCAAGCTCTAAATGTATTTGAGTATTAAGGTATTTGGTTGTCATTTTGGTTTCATAACTAGTTGGGGGTGCTACTGGCATCTACTATGTAGAAATCAGGGATACTGCCAAACATTCTACAATGCCCAGAACAGCCCCCCGGCCCCTCCCCCCCCAGTAAAGAATGATACAGTCCAAAATGTCAGTAGTCCTGCAATTGGAAACGCTAATCGAATTCATTCTCATCCTGCCTCCAGAATTATTCTGTAGAAATGCAAATCTTACTAGGTCAAGCTCCTGCTTGAAATCTTTCAAGTCTTCTCATTGTTTTTAGACTTACATTCCAATGTATGCAGCTGGTTTACCTGTCTATCTTGGCAGATTTGTGATGTAAAATTTTCATTTGCCAATGTTGGGAAATACTAAAAAAAAAAAAATTCCTTTTTAATCCCACTATATTATATATTTAATCCTACTATATATAGTTTACAAAGAAAGAAAACTTATTTGGCTTTGATTTTGGAACCTGGGAAGTCCAAAATCTAGGGGCTGCACAAAAATGGGTAAGGGGCATCTTGGTAGAACATAACACGGCAGGAGGGCATCACATAGTGAGAAAGGGCAAAGAAGAGTGAAGAAAAAGAGTGGGCTGAGGCGGGCAGATCACGAGGTCAAGAGATCGAGACCATCCTGGCCAACATAGTGAAATCCCGTCTCTACTAGAGGTACAAAAAATTGGCCGGGCGTGGTGACGCGTGCCTGTTGTCCCAGCTACTCGGGAGGCTGAGGCAGGAGAATTGCTTGAAACCGGAAAACGGAAGTTGCAGTGAGCCGGGATCGCGCCACTGCACTCCAGCCTGGCGATAGAGCGAGATTCTGTCTCAAAAAACAAAAGAGTGGAGCTCCTATGATGATTAATTTAGCCCCTTGATAATGGCATTAATTATTCACAAGAGCAAAGCCCTCATGACCTAGTCACCTTTAAATGTCTCAACTCTTAATACTAAGTATTAAATTTCAATGTGAGTTCTGAAGAAGACATTTAAATCATAGCAATAAGATGTTTTCCATGTTATTCATGTTTGCCTTAAATTTCTTTGTTGATTCTATTATTTACTAAACTTTTCTGTGTCATTTGTTCCTCAATCTCTACCCAGCACTCTTACTAAATTGTTAAGTGGGCTGCATGTTTTCAGTTCAACTAATTATTATTTGATTATTTCAAATAGTAAACTGGAATATATATTTTATGCATTTCCCAATTTATAAACATCTGAAATTAAATAACGAATGTTAAATTCCTCCATTTTCCCAAAAGATAATAACATTCTCCACTTAATTTTTCCTTTTTTGGCAACATGACCTTGGGTTTCAGTGCTAATCTGTTATTTAATTTTATTACTATTATTTTTTAAATTATTTGTTTGTAGCATTAACTTTTACAGTACTATAGCAATTTGCTTTCTTAAATTCTATCAATATTTAAAACAAATTTATGTTTGTATTTATTCCCTGTTTCCCTCTAGACTGTTTTGTTGTTATTTTTGAGACAGAGTTTCACTCTTGTCACCCAGGCTGGTGTGCAATGTTGCAATCTCAGCTCACTGCAATCTCAGCCTCCTGGTTTCAAGCAATTCTCCTGCCTCAGCTTCCCTCAGCTTTGTAGCTGGGATTACAGGCATCCGCAACCAAGCCTGGCTAATTTTTGTATTTTTAGTAGAGATGAGGTTTCACCATGTTGGTCAGGCTGGTCTCCAACTCCTGACCTCAGGTGATCCGCCTGCCTTGGCCTCCCAAAGTGCTGGGATTGCAGATGTGAACCACTGCGCCTATCCCCTCTAGACTGTTAATAACAGATTTTTAATGTGAATCTGTTGTTCCTTATGTGAATCTATTGTTTTCTTAGATTGGTCTAAGTGTGTATATATGAGTGTGTGTGTGTGTGTGTGTGTCTGTAAAATAATTTTATATTCCCTGAATATCTAAGATTGCCTGTTTAATTCCTTCATAGATGATTAATAACTAGACTGAATGTGTAATTTTGTCAATGACTTTTCCCATCAAAATTTTGTAGAAATTGCTACACTGTTATCAGAGGTTATTGAGAATGTTTAGAACAGTCATATTGTTTTTTCTTTTATTGGTAGATCATTTACCTTTTTTCCACCTACTAAGATTTTCTTCTTAACTCTTGAAATTAAAGAATATCGTCAAGAAGACATGTCTTAGTATTTGTGGATTTTTTATTTCCTAATAGGGAAGGCTTGTTCACTTATAGATTTAGTCTCATTTTCCCATAAGTTTCTTTTACTTATGAACAGATTTTGCTTCATTTGGTCACGCCTCTTCTTTAGACATATCAAGCAGCTGTTATCCGCCCTCAATTGCTTGTCCTCCATATCCATCACCTTCTAATTTATTTCTTCCCTTTCATTTCACTTTTTTAATGATTTTGCTTAAAATGTCTTCCTTATCAATTTATTGTATATATTATCTAGTAATATTGTACATATTCCAAGTTAAGTCCTGCAATTGGATTATTTTCCATTGAATATATTTGCTTAGTAAATAACTGTTGCATCTTATTTCTTACCTAATAACTGGTTCTGAATCTTTTGTTTCAGAGTTCATATCTTTTATTATATTTTTGATACATTTGATCAGTTTTATTAAAATTTGTTTTGTTTTTGGAATAGTGAAATCAAACTCCCAAAGTATGACCTTTAATCTACCTTTCCACATGGTATCATTTTTCCTTTCCATTCCTACTATACTCTGAAATGATTGTATCTTTTATATTTATTTCCTTTGTTTAATGTGTGTTTGAATAGATGTTGTCTCTCCAAATGTTGTATATCCCACTTTTGTGTTACCTATATCCTTCTCTTAATATTTGAACAGAATTGGATATTGACAATTTATATTATTTGTTCGGACACTCATCTGTGAAGGATGTTGGAACAGTACTTGGAATAGTGAATAATTATTTAGGGATTCCTTTTTTTGCTATTTTATTTTATTTTTATATATTTTTTGTATTATTATACTTTAAGTTCTGGGGTACATGTGCAGAACGTGCAGGTTTGTTACATAGGTATACACGTACCATGGTGGTTTGCTGCACCCATTACCCCGTTATCTACATTAGGTATTTCTCCTAATGCTAGCCCTCCCCAATACCCTCAACCCCTGCTATCCATCCCCTAGCCCTCCATGCCCCCACAGGTCCTGGTATGTGATATTCCCCTCCCTGTGTTCAAGTATTCTCATTGTTCAACACCCACTTATGAGTGAGAACATGAGGTGTTTGGTTTTCTGTTCATGTGTCAGTTTGCTGAGAATGATGGTTTCCAGATTCATCCATGTCCCTGCAAAGGACATGAACTCATTCTTTCTTATAACTGCATAGTATTCCATGGTGTATATATGCCACATTTTCTTTATTCAGTCTATCATTGATGGACATTTGGTTGGTTCCAAGTCTTTGCTATTGTGAACAGCGCCGCAATAAACATACATGTGCATGTGTCTTTATAACAGAATGATTTATAATCCTTTGGGTATATACCCAGTAATGGGATTTCTGGGTCAAATATTATTTCTATATCTAGATCCTTGAGGAATCACCACACTGTCTTCCACAATTGTGAACTAATTTACACTCCCACCAACAGTGTCTCCAGTATCTGTTTTCTCCTGATTTTTTAATCGCCATCTGTTTCTCCTGATTTTTTAATCGCCATTCTAACTGGTGTGAGATGGTATCTCAATGTGGTTTTGATTTGCATTTCTCTAATGACGAGTGATTATTATGTTTGTTGGCTACATAAATGTCTTCTTTTGAAAAGTGTCTGTTCATACCCTTTGCCCTCTTTTTAATGGGGTTGTTTTTTTCTTGTAAATTTAAGTTCTTTGTAGATTCTGGATATTACCTCTTTGTCAGATGGGTAGCTTGCAAAAATTTTTTCCCATTCTGTTAGTTGCCAGTTCATGCTAACAATAGTTTCTTTTGCTGTGCAGAAGCTCTTAAGTTTAATAAGATCCCATTTGTCTATTTTGGCTTTTGTTGCCATTGTTTTTGGTGTTTTAGTAATGAAGTCCTTGCCCATGCCTATGTCCAGAATGGTATTGCCTAAGTTTTCTTCTAGGGTTTTTAATGGTGTTAGGTCTTATGTTTAAATCTTTAATTCATCTGGAGTTAATTTTTGTATAAGGTGTAAGGAAGGGATCCATTTTCAGCTTTCTGCATATGGCTGGTCAGTTTTCCCAACTGCATTTATTAAATAGGGAATCATTTCCTCATTGCTTGTTTTTGTCAGGTTTGTCAAAGAACAGATGGTTGTAGAGGTGTGGTTTTATTTCTGAGGCTTCTGTTCTGTTACATTGATCTATATCTCTGTTTTGGTACCAGTACCATGCTGTTTTGATTTCTGTAGCCTTGTAGTATAGTTTGAAGTCAGATAGCATGATGCCTCCAGCTTTGCTTTTTTTTTTTTTTTATTTTTTCTTAGGATTTTCTTGGCTATGCAGGCTCTTTTTTGGTTCCATATGAAGTTTAAGATTTTTTTTTTCCAATTCCATGAAGAAAGTCAGTGGTAGCTTGATGGGATAGCATTGAATCTATAAATTACTTTGGGCAGTATGACGATTTTCATGATATTGATTCTTCCTAACCTTGAGCATGGAATGTTTTTCCATCTATTTTTGTCCTCTCTTATTACCTTGAGCAGTGGTTTGTGCTTCTCCTTCAAGAGGGCCTTCCTTTTTCTTTCTTTCTTTCTCTTTCTCTCTCTCTCTCTCTCTCTCCTTCTTTCTTTCTTTCATTCCTTTTTTTTTTTTTTTTTGGATGGAGTTTCTCTCTGTCACCCAGGCAGGAGTTCAGTGGAGTGATCTCAGCTCACTGCAAACTCTGCCTTCTGGTTTCAAGCGATTCTCCTACTTCAGCCTCTCAAGTAGCTGGGTCTTCAGGCACCCACCACTATTCCTGGCTAATTTTTGTATTTTCAGTAGAGATGAGCTGTTTTGCCTTGTTGGCTAAGCTGGTCTCAAACTCCTGACATCAGGTGATCTGCCCACTTTGGCTTCCCAAAGTGCTGGAATTATAGGCACGTGCCACCATGTCCAGTCAAGGACTGCTCTCTAGATCATTACCATACAATTTTGAATCAGAAAAAGGTTAGTAGTTTTCTTTAAAACCATTCCACTCCACCATGCTGCCCTTAATTATGTTATTTAATTATAAGTCAGATTAG
Organism: Cacajao melanocephalus; assembly: GCA_963573385.1. NCBI lineage: Eukaryota > Metazoa > Chordata > Mammalia > Primates > Pitheciidae > Cacajao > Cacajao melanocephalus. Next base: position 55,544 of record CAUYLG010050067.1, on the reverse strand, counting down.
CAACATATTATACTTCAGTGGCTTTTGATTTAGAATAATTAAAAAATGTCTACTGTTTCTCATGCTTGGTGCTAAATAACAACAATGGCCACTAGAAAATTACTCCTTGTGTATGGTGCTTTACCTGCTTCTCAGATAGAATATAATGGTAAAGTTTTCTTTGCTTTGGCCACAATGGAATAATAGGTATAGCATTTACCTTCTGGTCATACACAACTAAAAACCAATTACAATATATAAAGTGATAGTTTTCATATATTGGAAACCAGACAGTGCAAAACTTTGATCCTTGAGAGAGGGTAAAAAAATAAGGTTAGCCCTACAATCACCTTGACTTGCTTCTTGTAGATACCTTCTAGATTGCCTCCTTGGGAAGAGGTTCCCAAGCAGACCATGGTTGAAAACTGTAAAGACAGATTTTAGAAATGGGGGATCTAAAAAGAAAAAAAAAAAAGAAGCTTCACAAGTCTTCTTAGGCATCCTGTTGAGTTTCTTCTGAATATTAAGTTGAACATGTATAGGGTGAAAGTCTATGATGTTGGACAAACAAACATGAGTGAGCTGTGAGTTGAGTAATTTCTGGACTTTGTACGACTGGATTGTCGTACAGGATTGTTTAAGTTGCAACTAACTAGATGTGAGCGTCCTCACTCATCACCAAGGTATTCAGTAGATGTTGATAAAGATTTTGACTTAGATATGGGACTAAAACATTCCCTAGATATAAGGTACTCTATAAGTACCCTAACAAAGTTAAATCAAATCTTGAATTTGTGTTTTTTAAACATATTGTGTTTTTTTAAAGGTTAATATGCAGTAAAATGTAAATTAAAACTATGATTAAATACCATTACACAACACTATAGTGATTAAATGCATACCAAGTAGCTATGAAAATACTTGTATGCAAATGTTATATTAGTTTTATTTGTGATAACTTTAATTGGAAAAATCTCAACTGTTCTTCAACAGTTAATGAATAAACAATTTGCTGTGTATACACAGAATGGAATATTACTCAGCAATGTAAAGGAATAAATAGACTCATTTGTGCAACTGTATAAATTAGACAATAAAATCTTGCTCATCTAAAAGTGTCAGATACAAAACCTAATGTAAAAATCCATTTGTATGAACCTTTAAAAAAAAACACATTTAATCCGGATTGACAGAAAGTAGGTCAGTGTTTGTAGCTGAGTAGAAGGTGTAGGATTGATGTGAAGGAGCACATAGGACCTTTGTAGATGATAAAAATGCTCTATTTTTTTTGCTGTGGCAAAGGTTACACAGGTGAATAAAATTGTCAAAACTAATAGAAAGGTATGCTTAATATGGGTGCATTTTATTTCATGGTAAGAATACTTCAACAAAGTTGCTGCCATTTAGTGTATTTGCTGGGAGAAGGTATCAGTAAAGATTCTGGAGCTGAGGAATATAAGTGAATTTATTTATGAGCATACACAATACAACCTGGGGACACTTAAAAATGATTTAATAGATGTGTGGGTGTGAAGTCTGGAGCTGTAGCAATTTATATAGGTGGATTACAGAATCAGTAAACTATGATGTGGCAAAAATGCTAATACCACCTCATTCATTCTGTAGGCCAGTAATATCTGAAGATATGTGAATTACAACCAAAAGGACAAAATCATTTTTCCTCTTAAGTTTAGAAAAACAGTTAATAGGTTTTCTAATATAATTTAATTGTAATTCTCTCTGGAAAAAGAATATATGTATCATGAAGCATCTGTAATATGTTATGAATTTAATCTGAACAGATATCTATAATTATTAGAGTAACAAAAATAATTTGGAATTATGAAGCAATACATTGAAAAGTTTACACAGAATCATAAGGCTAAAGCTGGAAAGTATTCAAAAATATTTAATGCAGTTTCTTCATAGCTAAACATAATAATAGAAGACTAGTTGGGTGGTGGCAGATTGTATTATAATCCATGACTTTTTATCTTTCTTTCTATCTAGGACCTTTGACATGTGATTTTTGAGTTCCTGACATAAAAATGCAATATTTTTCCTGACCCCTGGCATTGGTGTTTGGCTGAGTGACTTGCTTTGGTTCATTAAATAAGGCAGAAATAATGGTGTGCCAGCACCAAGCCTTGAGTGGATGTGGAGGGGTTTGCTGGTGTTTCTGTTATCACCACTAAAACAGCATGCCTGGGTTAGCCTACTGGTCCAAGGATTAGGATGGCAAAGGAAGAGCAGACCTGCCTCCCTTGAGTAGTCTCATCTGAGCCAGGCCTGGAATAGCAGATCCCCAGGACACTGCAGAGAGAATTTCACTGTGTCCTTTCAGGTTTTCCAATGTCTAGTAAAATAACTTGTCTGTGGTTGGAATAACATAGGCCATGGGGCTAGAAGTATTCAGTAAAGTCTAGTATTTCTATATTAATTACAGAATGGATTTGTACCAAAGTATAAAGGAGTAAAAAACCCAAAGCAAAGATGTAAAGAAAACAAAACTGTCTTTGATTCATATTTAGTCTATCATCAGAAGCTAAGTATTTTCAGGTGTTAACATGCTTTACTTTGGCGATAGCACAGTTTGATTGCTGAACTCCATTTTACATTAAATGTGGTCAGATTTTAACTGACCCTTAAGCTGTGGGAAAATAGGAGGCTATTTCAGAAAGAATAAAGATCAGAGAGGTAAGGCTTTGTTTCTTGGGAGATGACAGTCCTTGGTGTTATTTTTCCCAGTAGTCATTATTTTAAAATAAGATATAGGATAAAATGTCTTAATTTAGTCAAATGAGAAGGAAGACTGGGGGGTCATTGAAATATGAGATTTAAGACAAAAATAAGTAGCATATGTCCTACTCATGGTAGACCAGTATTGTCTTCTCTTGTCAATGTGGCTACTATCCATGATGGCCAAGGTGATCATGTAACCTGTAACGTGTCCTTGTGGAAGGCCTTGCACAGTGAATGTAAAGCCCAGGAGGAGATCCTGGCTAGATCAACTCAAATAACCATGTGGTAAACCTGAACGAAAAACACATGAATTCAGTACATCAAAAACAAATGATAAAAAGAAAATGACAAGTCTGATCAGACAGCATAAAGTATCTCCTCTTTAAGTAATGCCAAATGTGAAATAGATAAAAGACGAATGGAATTAGTAGCAGAATAGCAGACATATAAGCGTATAAAGGTTAATCCTTACATATTTGAAATTTGACTTTAATAAAGCAAAGGGAAATAAATTTTTGCAGTTAGCAGAGTTAAAAAAAGAAAAAACAAAAAAAACCTGGTTAGGAATACTGTGAATCCTTTGATAGCCATTATGAGATGTGGCCAGGGGGCATGACAGTATCAGTAGACTGACAATGGGGAAAATGAAGTAAGTGAACTGGCTAAGCTAAGGTTAGGGAATTAATTATGCAAAGGGGCTGACTTCAAAGGGAGTGCCTGGTTGTTGTCCTGTACTTCTGGCATTAAGAAAGAAAACCAACTTCAGCTCGTTTAAGAAAAAATATATATACATTTGGAAGATGCAGAGTTATCTTGCAGAATTGAAGGTTGTTGAGTACAGCTTGATTTCAAGCAGGAATAATCGGAAATCCATGTGCCCACACTCATCTAATTCTTCCTGGAATTCGTGAGCTGTTGCCTCTTCTTTTCCTTGTTTGTTTGCATGATTCTCTGCTCTTAACAGTCTGGCTTCACCTTCTTTTCTGTGATCTTAGTAGAAGAGACTAGCTTCATTTCTTCTGCTGTTGTACTACCTCAGTTTAGTGGACCACTATGCTATTGTAGAAACTCAAACTAAATTTTCAGGAAAAATTGTTTATTTGTTCAGCTTCAATGCTGTGCCCATTTCTGACTTATCAATTATGTCCAGAACAGGACATATGTACACTCACATTATGTGAACAGACTGTCGGAGGCGTCATTACCCTCTATTAGTGGAAGGGGTCAGTTCCCATACAAGGAACATTATCATGGCCTGGGAAACATCTTTGAAGGTATCATCTTAATTTTTTTCCTTAGCTGCTTGACAGATAGCTTTCCTTCTTCCCAAATATTCATGGATCTTCTTGAGTTTGGCCCCTCTGTGAAAGAAGTCAACCATTTTCAAAGGCTTGGTGATCTTTAGGCCCAGGCAGTTGTTATATTCAGAGACAATTGCAAGTTTTGACCTATAGTGGGGAGGTGGTTGGGGGTGGAAGAGAAAATTGCCACCAAAAAAATCCCATTTAGTAAATGGGGCAAAACCAACATCCCTATGCTAATATATGCAATCATGTGTCCAAAGGATAAAGAGCATACCCAAATAGGCACAGAAAAGTAAGTGAAAGGATCAACTGTTTATCGTGGCCATGTGTCATAACTGGTTCAAAAACCTGCACACTATTTTTCCCTGCCCTACCCTGAGCAGGTTTTTCTTGTTCAGGATCTTCAGGGAACCACTGGGAACATTTGGGGGTAGGATTATCCTTTGGGGATGATATGTGATCTCCACATACTACTTCATTGTGCCTTCGTAACCAGTCCTAAAGAGTACAAAGGGCCTCTGATGGACAGCCTCAGGAGTCCTCTTGAGGTGGCATTTTATCTGATACTACAACTCCTATAACAACTTCACTTTCGTCTTGGAGTCTGTAGCTTACAATAAAATATCTTTAGGATCCTTGAAAAGTAATAATCTGGGACTATCCTTGTCTATTTGAATTAAAAACAAAATCTGGGCCCTGGGTAGTGTGAGACTTCAGCTTTCCAGCAGATCCGGATGCTACTCTAACGCTATTACTTTCTTCAAAATGACCTTCACCTCAGGGTATCAGTGAGGATAAAGACTTGGAGATAGTAGAGGCTTGATTTGCATTTGATCTTTAGAGAACAAAGTATTCTGTTTTATTTGTACTTGCTGTTTGCTTTGATTTATTTAGGTTATTTTTACTCCACTGGAGCTGGGCTGTGAGCAAAGTAACCTACAGTCCTTGGATGATCCTAAGTAATAGTTAACACAGTTAGATCATCTTAGCTATTACTATTCTAGTTGCCTGAAACCTACATTGTCTCAGTCAGATCATTAAGCTTTTTTTAAATAGGGGTAGAGGTGTTTATTAGCTAAGATCATTCTAGGTGTTGACAAATGAACTTCCAAATCTCAGTTTACGTCAGTAACTCACATAAAGTCTAGATAGCCACCAATGGAGAAGACAGCCATTTAGGGAATTATGCTGACTTACCATCTTTAAAAATGTTCCTACATCCAACTAGTTGATGGCGAAGAGAGAAGTAATTGGTCATGAGGACTTCACACGGCCAAGGTCCAGAAATGGAAGGTGCCCTCCCACTGGCCAGAACTCAGTCACGTGGCTGTTTCTAATTGCAAAGAAGGAAATGTCTGGCTGTGCGCCCTTGAGGAGAATAACATTAATTTGTAAACACTGAGCCAATCTCTGCAACTGCAACAGCCTCAGACTTTGGTGACCAAATGTCTGTTTCACTCTTTTCCCACACACTTTGAGATAACTCAAAACCCCACCTGGTTACTATTTATGCTCCAAGTCCAGTATTTCTAAGTGTTTCCCAGTCATCTCCATCAGATTATAATGTGGCATCTTGATCCACCTTAGAGCTAAAAAGACAAGTTGTCTGCACTGTACCTTTCCCCAAATAATTACGGACAAACCCCACACGACAGCAATAAATCTCCCATACAGAAACAGGTCAAATGGTAGCGGCATAGCAATAACTGGCCTATAAAAGTTGCAAAATCTTACTCAAAGAATGAGAAAAGTTCTTTGATTAGAACCTGAGTTTGCTGTTTTAGAGACACTACCTTGTTTGCTATTCTCTACAGACTCAGGCTCCACTTTCTTTTTCTCCACCTTGGAAATTGACACTGAGAACCTTGCTCTCCTTAGTGGCTGTAGAGTTTTGGAGCCCATTCCTGCTGGTGCAAATCTAAGAGCCCAAAATTCATATTAAGACTGCTCTAGTCAAAGGTGTATGAAGTCAGGGATTTTCATTGCTTTTGGTAACATGATTCCTTTATAACATTAGTGGGCTTGCATTAGGCTTCATGTGCCAGTGACCATCCAGAGTTCTTTCCTAGATGTACTTCTCAAGGTTGGCTTATGCCTTTTCTTTCTCATCCTGTGTCTCCTTCTCAGTTAGTGGCTGTTCACTTAAAGACCATCTGAAATAATAGATGAGATGGCTGTACCCTGAATCTGGTCATTTTTTTTGTGGGGCACAGAATTAAGGGGCTTTTGTAGCTCAAAATCTTTTTCAGTCTTAACTTTTCTTGTTTGGCGTCTGAGGTAGGCAGTGTTTTAACCTGCAAAACTTCAAATTTCTGAATTTCCTCCTTTACTGCCTGGATAGAGAGGATTCAACAAAGGAATTAAAGAGCTAAGAGGCTGGCTGTGGTGGCTTATGCCTGTAATCCCAGTGCTTTGGGAGTTTAAGGCAGGAGGAGTTTGAGATCAGCCTGGGGCAACAAAGTGACACCCTCATCTCCAAAAAAAAAAATAATAAACATATATACACACACACACACATATACACACTATATATATATATTATATTGTGAGGTAAATTCCCAGAAAAATGAGAATGTTGCAGACCAGGCTGATGCTTCATAAGATTTGTATGCTAACCAACCACAAAGTCCTGGGGGACTGATACATGCATACCCAATCTGGGCTGATGGCTTCTGCCTATATGAGAATAAAGTTGTTCTCTTTCATGCAAATAAATAACCACAGAACTAGAGACCCTATGGTGTAGCTAAGAAAAGTTGGATTTAGTCAGAAGACCTGAATTTAGTTGTGACTTTGCTTATCCTAGTACTATGACAGTAGACAAAGCATTTAACCTCTTCAGGGCCATATTTTAGTGCTCTGAAATTGGGCTATGGGTCTCACAGGTCCTCTTTGTAGATTTGATAGGACTTTGATCTGGTTGTTTTCACTAAATATTTTGATGAATACAAACTGTTGCTATGCAGATGGTAATAGTCTTAGTTTTGAAGCCTCGGGCTGCCTTTCTGTTAAACTAAATAAATGAATGTATTCTAAACACCCAAATCCATTAACCCTGTACCAGTCCCCCCACACTAATTTCAGTGCAACAGGATCTTTCCCAAATGGGCACTAATTTCTAAACAATCCAATATGGAAAATCCATAAATTAAATCTTAATGCATTATTAAAGCCATATTTGTTAAGATCACACAACTGCCAAATCTGAGGGTCCTATCTGCCACAAATGAGATTTGTGTAAATGTGTTTTTAATCACTTTGCTTTCAATGTACCATAAGTGTCTTATCTAATCTAAATAAATGTTGGTGCTGATTAATAGAGCAGTCAAACAGTTTCTTCCTCTGTACTTTATAGTGCTCAAGAACTCTTTAACTGTGTCTACATGCTGTCCCTAAGGGACTACTGGGGGCTCCTGTGTGATGTTGGGGAAGGGATGGTCTACTTTGGGCAGCTTCAATCCTCTATCCCAGCCAGGGGCCCAGGGATGAGCTTCCATATCATTCGCTCTGTAGCTGCAGAGTTACCATCTTGGCAATATGGAAAATGCTACAAGTATCACTTTCCCCTTCATGAAAATTAATCAATTTCCTTTAAGTATAATATTCTCTCAAGGGCTTATTCTTTAGAGAAACAATTATGGTAAATTAATCTGAAATGAAATAAATAATGCTGCTCCCTTAATAGCTTCTGGTTGGCTACAGGTGTTAACCTGAACCTGGTATCTGAGTCACTCATGATCCATATTATGCTTTCCTTTTAAAGGTCATTTCTTGCCACTGAAGTCAGGGTGACTTACTTTCAATTATTGTTATTACTATGTATGCTTACTAGGCTACCCAATAGATATTTTTACATTATTTTTCTCGTAATTTCTTCTTCATAATTTCTAGTAGGCAAATATCTGTGCATTTAAATGTCAAACCTTTATGAAGGGGTTCTATATCAAATTAATACAGTGATTTATTAACCCTCTTCTGTGTCTGAATGTATTAGTCTGTTTTCATGCTGTTCATAAAGACATGCCTGAGACTGGGAAAAAAATAGGTTTAATGGACTTACAGTTCCAAATAACTGGGGAGGCCTCACAATCATGGCGGAAAGTAAGGAGGAGCAAGTCACATCTTACGTGAATGGCAGCAGGAAAAGAGAGAGCTTGTGTAGAAAAATTCCCATTTTAAAAACCATTATATCCCGTGAGACTTATTCACTATGACAAGAACAGCAGGAGAAAGACCTGCTCCTGTGATTTAATTACCTTCCACCAGGTTCCTCCAATAACACCTGAGAATTGTGGGTTACAATTCAAGATGAGATTTGGGTGGGGACACAGCCAAACCATACCATAATAATTCAGTTCTTGTCACTAAAACAACACTCACTGAAATGTATTGTAATTATTTGTTTTCATGGTTAACATCCACTAGACAATGTAGACCATTGAGAGGAAAAAATTATATTTTATTTTTAGAATGTACTTGATGACTACCTGGCCTGGCACTTAGGGTTTGTTCAAAATACTTGTGTTGAATGAAGAAAAAAATAATTGTTAATTTTCTGGATAATTAGTATATCAGAACCAAGTAAACAATGTTTTGGCCAAGGAAAAATAAAATTCCTTAAGAAATTGTGACGTTTAGATATAAAATTTTATCTAGAAGCAATATTTTCCTGTTTTGCATTCATAAAGTCATAGCACAGATACTAATTACTGGATTCAATATTGTTGCTGGTGTTATTTGGAAAATAGTTGAAATATTTAACCATCTGGCTATCTGTTCCTTGGGTAACTGACATTTTTTAAGGCAACTGGAGCTTGAAAGTTTTATCTAGGTATTTGAGAATAATGCCAAATACTATCAATGCTCCTATATTACCATTGTATGTACAACTCATTTTATTTGTTTTATTAGATGTTTTCTCATAGGAAGAAGAAAAAAATTGTCTCTTATTATTGAGAATGAGTATACATGAGGAAAGGATATTTGTAAAATAATGAAACAATGTTAACATTTTTTTCCTTGTTAGTATTAAATATGTGGGATAATAACTGGAAAAGTATGTAACGGGGTTACTTCTAGATTGAAAGAATGCCTGACAATTTTAAAATACTGCATTTTATTTTATTAGGAGACAGCTGTGACTGTCTCTCCTCATCCCAACATTTTTTTCTCCCAAGGAAAAAAGAAAAAATTTCTTTTATTGGCATTGTAACCCTTCAGGTAACACACAATTATGTCCTAATTAAGCATTTAGAAGACTATTGTTGTAGATCAGCAATGTGATCAGCTATTTTGGCTTGTAACTGTGGTTGGGTGAGTAATTTGGGCTTACTTCTAGCTCTTTCATGGTTACTTTAACTGTATTTGTCACAGAGTTGAGCTATATAGTTTTTTTAATTGCCCAGAAAAAGGCTAATCCCAAAACATTGTAATTTAGGTACAAAGGCCAAGGTATCTTCACATGAGATGTTTGCATTTGGAATTTCTTGAATAGGGTAAGTGTAAAAGTCTGGTTCTTTTTCTTGTTTTCCTGTCTTTATGATCCTCTTAAACTGGGCTTTCTTGCCAAAATTGTGTACTCTTTTATAGAACTGATGATTTAAAGGTAATGTTTAGATGTATGACCAAGAGAGAGTATACTATTGTTAAATAATTACTTACTAATTACAGTTGTTTGGTTTGTCAAGGGATGCTTAAGAACTAAAGGCCTTATGCCAAAATTATTTTAGCTATTATTTAAATATTTGTTGTTTTCTCCAGTTTTATGTACTATTGGAGAAACATAGCACTGAACATTTTTATTTTTTTAGTTGTTTATCTTTTACTAAAATTTTCCTATTTTGTTAGTTGATATTTTCTTTCATTCGTGTTTCTCTGCGTGTGGTCCCTGAACCAGCCACATCAGCATCATATAAAACTTTTTAGAAATGCAACTCTTCAAACCCAAGTTCAGATTTCTGAATCAGAGAATATGGAAGTGGGGCCAAGAAATCTCTTTAATCAAGCCCTCCAAGTGTTTCTGATGATCTAAACTAAAGTGTGAGAACTACTATTGAATGATTTTTTTTTAACTTTTGTTCTTCCTTTAGTTCTTATGTCAGTTCCTGTCATTTTAATGTTCTTTAGTTTTACTCTATAACCTGTCCTTGGAAGTCACATAATGTCACTTCTGGTTGCATTCTACTAGTTAAGACTGTTAAAAAGTTCTGTCCAGGCTTAAGGGGATTAGGCACAATCTTTTTATGAAGGAGCATAAGCTCACATTATAAGAATAATCTGCAGGATGAGAAATATCATTATGCCATCTTTGAAAAATACAATCAGCAACACCCTGTAAACTGTAAACATATTTTAAAATATAAGGTTGAGAATAAATGTGATTCTCCCTGCTTAAAACAAAGCATCAGTGATTGAATAACTAGAAATGGCATTAATATTTACAGACTGAAAAAAAAAGAGAGAGAAATGAAGAATTATGTTAACTGGAGACCTTTAATCTAAAAAAAATTAGATGTCCCTTTTCCCCTTAAAAATAGATGTTTCTCTTCCCCTTTTCTCTACTTAATACATTTAAGAGATTCAAGTGAGCTGATAATTTAACAATATTCTGGCCGTGGTCTGAATATTTTTGTATTTCATAGAAATAAGAAAAATAGGTAATAGAAATTGAATCTATAGGTTTATAATTTCCCTGGAAAGGCATATGTGGGTGCCATAAAATATCAATGAGAGCCTTTGGGCAATACAATTTGCACTTGGGCAGCCTGAGCCAATGTGCATGAAGCGCTTATTTGGGTTTCTGGAAAAATGGCCCTACGAGTATGAAAGAAAGGATCTTTTTCCAGGCTATATATTTCCATATGCAAACATATGGAAAACAAAGATCAGCATCTTGGAATGAAGAGGCGTGGGAATCAGGCAAGCAATCAAACAGAATAATCAGCTCAATTAATTGGGAAGGAAATCCATACCCAAGGCAATGAAAGACAAATAAATCCTAGAACAAGAGGAAAGACTAGGGCCATGGAAGATTCCCTGAGGGCTCCCAGGCTTAGCTGTATGCCTATTATGCCCCATGGCCTTAGTGATGGTTGACAAGTGATATGGGCTGGCTCTGTGTCCCTACCCAAATCTCACCTTGAATTGTAATAATCCCTACCTGTCACAGGAGGGACCCAATGAGAGGTAATTGAGTGGGTTTTTCCCTTGCCGTTCTTGACATAGTGAATAAATCTCATGAGCTATAATGGTTTTATAAAGGGGATTTCCCCTGCACATGCCCTCTTTCCTGCCACTGTGTAAGACATGCCTTGCTCTTCCTTCACCTTCCACGATGATTGTGAGGCCTCCTCAGCCATGCTGTGAGTTCATTAATCCTCTTTCCTTTATATATTACCCAGTCTTGGGTATGTCTTTATGAGGTGCATGAGAATGGATTAATACAGTAAATTGGTACCAGTAGAGTGGGATGCTGCTGTAAAGATACTTGAAAATGTGGAAGCAACTTTGGAACTAGGTAACAGGCAGAGTTTGGAACAGTTTGGAAGGCTCAGAAGAAGACAGGGAAATATGGGAAAATTTGGAACTTCCTAGAGACTTGGAGGGCTCAGAAGACAGGAAGATGTGGGAAAGTATGGAACCTCCTAGAGACTGGTTGAATGGCTTTGGTCAAAATGCTGATAGTGATATGGACAATAAAGTTCAAGCTAAGGTGGTGTCAGTTGGAGATGAGGAACTTGCTGGGAACTGAAGCAAAGAATGACTCTTGCTATGCTTTGGCAAAGAGACTGGCAGCATTTTGCCCCCACCCTAGAGATCTGTAGAACTTAGAATTTAAGAGAGATGATTTAAGGTATCTGGTGGAAGAAATTTCTAAGCAGCAAAGCATTCAAGAAGTGACAGCATACAAGTTTAAAAAATTTGTAGCTTGATGATGCAGTAGAAAAGGAAAACCCATTTTCTGGAGAAAAAAATCAAGTGGGCTGCAGAAATTTGCATAAGTAACCAGTAGCCAAATGTTAATTGCCAAGACAATGGGAAAAATGTGTCCAGGGCATGTCAGAGAACTTCACAGCAGCCCCTCCCATGACAAGCCCAGAGGTCTAGGAGGAAAAAATGGTTTTTTGGTCAGGTTCAGGGCACCCCTGCTGTGTGCAGCCTGGGGACTTGGTGCCCTGTGTCCTAGCCATTACAGCCATGGCTAAAAAGGACCAAGGTATCGCTTTGGCTATGGCATCAGAGTGCTGCAAGCCCCAAGGCTTGACAGCTTCTGTGTGGTGTTGGCCATGCAGGTATACAGAAGTCAAGAACCGAAGTTTGGGGACCTCTGTGTAGATTTCAGAGGATGTATGGAAATGGCTGACTGTGCAGGCAGAAGTTTGTTGCAGGGGCAGGGCCCTCATGGAGAACCTCTGCTAGAGCAAAGTGGAAGGATAATGTGGGGTTAGAGCCCCCAAACAGAGTCCATACTGGGGCACTGCCTACTGGAGCTGTGAGAAGAGAGTCACCATCTTCCAGACTCTAGAATGGTAGATCCACTGACAGCTTGCACTGTGCACCTGGAAAAGCTTCAGACACTCAACATCAACCTGTGAAAGCAGCCAGCAGGGGGACTGTACCCTGAAAAGCCACAGAGGAAGAGTTGCCCAAGACCATGGGAACCCACCTCTTATATCTGCATAACCTAGATGTGAGACATAGAGTCAAAAGAGACCATTTTGGAGCTTTAAGATTGGACTGCCCTGCTGGATTTTAGATTTGCATGGGGCCTGTAGCCCCTTCATTTTGGCAAAATTTCCCATTTGGAATGGGTATATTTACCCAATGTCTGTACCCCCATTGTATCTAGAAAGTAACTCATTTGCTTCAGATTTTACAGTCTCATAGGGAGAAAGGACTTGACTTGTCTCAGAGGAGACTTTGTATTGTGGACTTTTAAGTTAATGTTGAAATGAGTTAACTCATTTGTGGGACTGTTGAGAGACATGATTGGTTTTGAAATGTGAGAACATGATGTTTGGGAGGGGCCAGAGGCAGAATGATATGGTTTGACTGTGTCCCCATCCAAATCTCACCTGGAATTGTAATAATCCCTACATGTCATGGAGGGACCTGATGGGAGGTAACTGAATTACGGTGATCAGTTTTTCCCATGCTGTGCTCATGATAGTGAATAAATCTCATGAGATCTGATGGTTTTATAAAGGGGAGTTCTCCTGCACATGTCCTCTTGCCTGCCACCATGTAAGACACACTTTGCTCTTCCTTCACCTTCCCCCATGGTTGTGAGGCCTCCCCAGCCATGCTGAACTGTGAGTCCATTAAACCTCTTTTCTTTATATATTACCTAATTTTAGGTATGTCTTTATTAGCAGTGTGAGAGCAGACTAATACAATAAGTTTACAAGGTCAGATTGAATATTCAGTGCTATTTACTACTAAAAGATTATAAGCACAAATTCATAGGTCAGCTGAACATTTTTGTTTATCTGGGCTAGGCTTGCCAGATTTTGAATGAACTCTCTTAGGCATTTGTGCTCAGCAGCATGTAGAGAGGATAGGCAGCTTTGCTGTTTATCAACTGGGTATTTTCACATGTCTGTGGCCTTCACTGGCAAAAATTAGATGAGGCCAAAGCAATTGGATGAGAGAAAGAAATAAAGGACATCCAAATTGGAAAGGAACAAGTCAAATTAGCCCATTTGCAGGCAACATGATCTTATACCTTGAAAAACCTAAATTCTCCACCAAAAAGCTGTTAGAACTGAAAAACAAATTCAGTAAAGTTGCATGATACAAAATTATCATACAGAAATCATTACCATTTATATATGCCAACAGCAAGCAATCTGAAAAAGAAATAAAGAAAGCAAACCCATTTATAATAACTACAAAAAATGTAAAATATCTGGGAATCAATCTAACCTAAAAAGAAAAAGATCTATACACGGTAAACTATAAAACTCTGATGAAGGAAATAGAAAAGGACACCAAAAAAAAAAAAAAAAAAAAGGAAAGATATTCTATGTTTATGGATTAGAAGAATTAATATTGTTAGAATGACAATATTACTCAAAGCAATTTACAGGTTCAATGCAATCCCTATCAGAATGCCACTGACATTCATCATGGAAATAGGAAAGAAATTCTAAGATTTATATAAAACTGTTAGGGGTGGAAGGTACCTGAGTTACTGGCAGTGAATCCAGTAACTCAGGTCTGTAGCAACCTCAATTCTTCCCTCCTCAGAAGAAACATTTTGACTGAGGGCATAAGGCAGAAAAAGAGACAAAGGCAAGTTTCATAGCAGGAGTGGAAGTTTGTTTAAAATCTTTAGAGCAGGAAAGAAAGGAAATACACTAGGAAGAGACCCAAGTGGGCACTGTGAAGATCAAGTATGTCATTTAACGTTGCTCTTATTCTTCATATTCTGGCCCACTTCTGGTGTCTTGTGCCTCTCTCATGATTCTTCCCTTAGGGTGGGCTGCCTGCATGTGCAGTGTCCTCCTTATACTTGGGAAGTGATGGGAGCAGTGTGTTTAGGAAGTTGTATGCATGCCCATCTGAGAATTTGTTCCCTTTTCAGTGGAATGCTCCCAGGAAGATCATACTCCCCCATTTTGTCTCTTAATGCTCATGCCCAGGCTCACTTGCCCAATACCTGAGCTTTTATTACCAATTTCAAGTATTTTTATTTATTTGGGAAGTTGATTCTCCCTGGTTCCTGCATTCAATCAACACTTAATTGTGACAGCTATAAACCACCAGGAGATTGTCTCTCCCTGGTGCCAGCAGCCAAATTATCATTTTTAGAGAGGCAATGTGGGTGGGGGAAGAGCCTTCTCCTGTCCCAGTCATACCTGTCTAACTACCCACAACAAAATCACAAAAGACCTTGAATAGCCAAAGTAATCTTGACCAAAAACAAACAAACAAAAACAAAGCTGGAGACATCACACTACCTTATTTCAAAATGTACTACAAAGCTGTAGTAAGCAAAACAGCAAAGCACTGGCATAAAAACAGACACAGACCAATAGAAAAAAATAGAGAACCCAATAGCAAACCTATACATCCATCCATACAGTTACCAATCACTCATCTTTGACAAAAATCAAAACGTACAATGGCTAAAGGACAATTTTTTTGATGAGTGGTGCTTGGAAAATTGGATAGCCATATGCAGAAGGATGAAACTAGGCCCCTAGTTCTCACCATACACAAAAATCAAATCAAAATGGATTGGAAACTTGGATCTAAGATCTGAAACTATGAACTCCTGGAAGAAAACTCAAGGGAAATGCTCCAGGACGTTATGTAGATTGTGCAAGGCCTTTTGAGGTTTAGGATAGGGATGTGCACAACTTCATTTCTTCTGCATTTTATAGGATTAAGGCTAGTTTGGATTTATTGGGTGGAGAAATAGAATAACGTTGCTGATGGGAGCTGGTGCAAAGTCACATTGAAAAGGAGAATGGGTAGAATGAAGAGAATAATTGTGGCCATTATTACAATCTACTATAGTCACTGATAAAATTGAGTTTAATTTCTAGTGGGAGGAGTCTGCAGATATGAAAACAAGGAAACAGGCAAATAAATAAAGAGGCAAAGTAATATAGGCTGTAATAAGTGAAATGGAAAAAATAAAACTCTTGGGCAAAGAGCATTCTATGCAGAGGGAATGCGCATATACAAGTTTTCAGTTGGATTGTACTTGCATATTTGAATACAAAAAGTCATTGCATCTGGAGTGAAGTGATCCAGGGAAGGGAATGGTAGGTAAGATGTGATCATACAGGGCCTTGAAAGACAAAATAACATAGAGTTGCTATTGTATTCTAAGCATTAGAGGTTTTTAATTAGGTAGGATATCTCTTCTAAGTCAAATCCCACTTTGAGGCTTCAACATTTTAGATATCCTTAAATGATCTTTATAATAAAAAAAAATTGTTCCTAAGTACTCTTCTTTATGCTACTTGTATTTTTCCCTACCAATTGCAATTTGGGCTGTGGAGAGTGTTCTCAGCAGGCCCTTTTTTCACTCCCAGCTCTGTGGCCTCATGTTACCTTAGTGAACCCAAATGAGCCATAGGGCCAGCATAGGAGAGACAAGACCTGGACTCTGGAGCAAAGGGAAGAGAGCCAGGTGCAGTGCTTCATGACTCTAATCCCAGCTCCCCAGCATTTTGGGAGGCTGAAGCAGGAGGTTCACTGGAGTCCAAGAATTCAAGATCAGCCTGGCTAACATAGTGAGACCCTGTCTCTACAAAACGTTAAAAAATTGGTCAGGGCCAGGTGCGATAGCACATGCCTGTAATCCCTACACTTTGGGAGTCCAAGGCAGTCAGATCATGAGGTTAAGAGATGGAGACTATCCTGGCCAACATGGTGAAACGCTGTCTCTACTAAAAATACAAAAAAAATTAGCTGGGTGTGGTGAGTGCCTTTAGGCCCAACTACTTGGGAGTCTGAGGCAAGAGAATTGCTTGAACCCAGGAGGCAGAGGTTGCAGCGAGCCGAGATCATGCCACTGAACCGAGATGTATCTCAAAAATATATATATATATATATATTGGTCAGGTGTGTTGGTGCACGACTGTAGTCTCAAGCTACTGGGGAGGCTGAGGTGTGAGGATTGCTTGAGCCCAGGAGGTGGAAGCTGCAGTGAGTTGTGATTGCACCACTGCATTCCAGCCTGGGTGACAGGCCAAGACTCCATCTCTCTCTCTCTTTTTTTTCCTCTCTCTCTCACATACACACACAAACACACACAACAAATGCAGAGAGAGTAAAGGAGAAGATTTTATAATTGGCACACAAATATGGTGTTCTACTACCATATTTTTCTCTGTGGTAAATAACTAAGAAAGGTAAGAATGAGTGAGTACATTTATTATGAGAAAAAATTGTGATTACATTTCTATGTATAAGATCAGTGAGAGCTACAAAGGTTATTAGATTTTCACTTGATATTTTTACACACTAGAAATCTAGAGAATAAGACTATTCTGGGTAGAATATTATTAAATTGTAGTGCTGACGTTCCATTCTCTCTGTCAGTGGCTGCTTTGAGAAACACTAACTGACTACAGAACGTTCTTCCAAACCATCCCTACACAAGGTCAAAGCACTAATTAGGAACAAAGAAATTAATGAAAATACCGATGTCAGATGTACACACACACGCACACATCAAAGAGAAAACTCACTTTGTAGAACAATTCTTCCTGAAATTTTCATTTCATGACATGCATAGAAAATGGCAATATTTGCACAACACCCCAGGATAAAAGACAAGGGTTCTTATTGAAGGAGGTGCCTGTGTTCAATGACTTTGGCCTCTACAGTTTCTATCTTGCTGCCTCTGGTATCAGATTCTATCTATCTATCTATCTATCTATCTATCTATCTATCTATCTATCATCTATCGATCTATCTATCTAAAGCTTGTAAACTGTGCATGACTTTTTCCCTGTACTTTGGTTATATAAAGAAAAGAAAAACTATTATTAAAACAATTGTTTTATTGTATGTGAACACAATTTTATTAATCCACTTAAACCTCGGATGCACATATTTTTTGATGTTATTGATCCAAATGAATCTTATTTTGGCTTCTCTAGGCTGCACAGTCTTGAGCTAGTTACTAATTCCTTTCAGTATTGTTTAAGTTCTTAAAAAATGAGGAATAGAACTAGTTAAGAATGGTTGCCTTTTTATATTCTGAACACAGAAGTAAAATACTGTGAATGCAGTCCCTCCACATATCAATGGGGAAATGAATTTGTCTCTTTGCAATGTTATTTTCATTAGCAACATGTTTCCTTGGTTAGCTGTATAAAATGAGTACATCATTCTTGACATACTCTTCCTGGCACACTTGTTTACAATAGTTCGGCAATCATCATGATACAAACTAGAAGCATGCTGTGCATATGATGAGTTTTAGTGCCACACAAGTAGCCATGTTTACTTAATTTGGAAGATAGCGCAGTAATTTTCTGCTTAAAATTCTGCCTGAGACTCTATAGTAGAAGCTATTTTCTTGGTCGTGGCTTTTGTTGCTTTGAGATTTGTTGTTTTTGTTTTAGTTATACATTGCCAGGCTTGCTTTCCCTTTTGCTGTATTTTAATTAGATATTCCCAATTATGCAGTGGCTTTAAGAATTATCCCAATTTTTTTTTTCTATGTTTTTAGATGAGTTTTTGTAGCTCTGCTCCATGTTTAGGTAACTATTTCTCACAGCTTTATTAATTTGGGTCTAATTACTTGACCTAATTCGTGCCATCTCTCTGTATTAAGGATGTTTTATGGTTTTTGCCTCAGCCTATTAGACTATACTTTGTTAATGATAATTTTTAAAGGCTACAGACATTTTCTGTTGGAAGGACTATTCTTTAATTTATCATTTTAAAATTTGCAAGTATGTTTTCTAGGCATTCAATATTGCTATTCTCATTAATATCACCACCAGCATATTAATGAAGCAGCAATATGCTGGATAACACAGAGCATATGGAAGTACGTAGTCTACCTCTCCAGCCAACTAAAAATTTGAAGAAAACATTGTACTTCCTTATCTCTCACTGATATGGTTTGGGTGTCCCCACCCACATCTCATCATGAATTGTGTAATAGTTCCCATAATCCCCATGTGTTTTGGGGGTGACCTGGTGGGAAGTAATTGAATCAAGGGGGCAATTGCCTCCATGCTGTTCTCATGATAGTAAGTGAGTTAGTTCTTGCAAGATCTGATGGTTTTATAAGGGGCTTTTTCCCCACCCTTTGCTCTGCACTTCCCCTTGCTGCTGCCATGTGAAGGAGGATGTATTTGCTTTCCCTTCTGCCATAACTGTAAGTTTCCTGAGGCCTCCCCAGCCATGCATAACTGTGAGTCAATTACACCTCTTTTCTTTATAAATTACCCAGTCTTGGGTATGTCTTCAGTAGCAGTGTGAGAATGGACTAATACACCCATCTAGTTGAGAGAATGAAACTTTTGGACATGAGTGGGGAAGAGTCTCCTACTTTTCACACCTATGTATAATCTTTTGAGCTATCTATGGTGTGAGCAACCCAGTGGCCATACATGATGGGGGTATAATAAAGCAGTTGGCTCCAGGAGTTGCATTTTGCTCTATTAAAGCAGGTCCAGAGTCTCCTTCCTTTTTATGTCCATTTTTTGATGTAGAGTAAATGATTTTAGCAGTTGTAGGAGACACAGGAAGAAATATCCTGCTGCACAGAGCATACACAATGACCCTGGTGTTTGCTGCTGCACCATCTGCCTTCTACTCTGTAGGCCACTCTTGAGGAACACATGCAGAGGCTCTCAAACTTATACATGGTAGCAGAAAGCTGGCCAAGTTTCTCCAGAGCTTTTAAGAAAAGTCAAGGAACTTTGGGTCAGTTATTTTTATTTGCTATGTCTCAAATTCTACAATGAAATCTTTCATTGTGGGTTGAATGTTTCATTAATGAGGTGCTTCATTCCATCAATGAAATGTTTCTCAGGATTTAGAAATAAGGATGAATGACAGTCACACAAATACTCTCACCTCTAAATTGTTCACCAAAACAGACAACTGCACTCAGTCAGGGCAGATAACCAGGACCATGAGGGCAGTGAATATTGTTGTGACTCTTTGCAGAGTATATCAGGTAGTTTGGGTTTTTTCTTTTACTTTGCTCTCTCCCTTATGTCAGGTCCAAGTAATGACAACCTCTGCCAATTTTGCTTTCTAAATGCTTTTCAAATCTGTTCTCCTTCTCTGCATCTGTGAATGCTGTCTTAGATGACACCATCATTATCTTGCAATCTGCCTACTGAAACAGTCTATTAACCAATTTTTCTAACTTAACCTTGTTCACTTCAAATCGGTTTGACACTGAACCATCAGATTTAAAATAGAAATCTGACCTGTCATTTGTTTGTTTAAAGCTCTTGAGTGGCACCCATTGCCCAGTGGATACAATCTAAGTTTCCTAACATGTAAATTAAAGCTCTCCATTATGGACTTTCCTCTGACCCTACCATTACTCTTGGCTTCAGCAGCACTGAACACTTGTGAAGTTTCTCTTTTTCATGCCTTTGCTCCTGATGTCCTATCTACTTGAGATATATTCTTTCTCCTATTCATGTCTTGACTCTTTTTCACCCTTTAAAAGTCTTCACAGCTATCACCTAACCCAGAAACACCTCCCTACTCCTCACCAGGGTGAATTAGATGCCTTTACTCTGTGCTCCATATCCTTGTAATTAATACACTTTCTTTGGAATGACTCTGTGTTCGTCTATGTGATTACTTTACCACTATACTACACACTCTTTGAGGACAGAGAATAAGACTTATTCTTTGAATTCTTGGCTTCTTGCTCAGGACATGACACACTAAAGGCACTCAATTCATATTTGTATATTGCATAAGTAAAATGCCTCTGTGCATAGATGAAATCATTCTTAAGCAAGGAGAGAGAGAGAGAAGAGAAACCTGGGATGAACTTTTAGAAATTCCCATGCATCATGTATTTTATTGTATTCTATTTCATCTTTCTCTTCCTATTCTTATTTTTAGAACAAGGGTTATAGCTAGATATCCTGCTTTCTCTGAACCACTTCAAAATAAATGGTCTAGGCCTCAACACACACACTGTGTGTTCAGTGAATATTTGTGACTGATAATCCTTAGAATATCACTGAGATATTGCTGCATGTCAAGACTAAGCAATGTAAAAGAAAAATTGGTTTAGAGAGGAGATATAAATACTCAATATTATATTGCAAGGAATGTTATTGTGCTTTATAGAAAAACATATGAGAACATTTGTGGAAAGAAGAAAAATGAAAAGCAGAAAGATCTATCCTTTCAGTCTATTTAGTATATAATTCATCATCCATCTCATATCTTCCTAATCTGTCTCACTGTACCCATCAACTATTTGCCCAGCACCTACCATTGCATTAGCTTAATGCAGTAGCATATCTTTTATTTCAGTAGCACCAGTCAAATATATCTGTAAGTAGGAGATAAAAGCAAATGCCAGCCTTATTTGTTTACATGCACCCTATTACTTACATAGAATCCAAATCCACTTCCTTCTTCCTGTCTTAGGTGAACAGGCAGGCCTGGTGAAACATGAACAGTGACATCATTCTTTTCTACCTGGAAAATCAGAACTAAGTGCTTTCCATAAAAATGCTCCATGTGAAATTGGCATCAATTAATGCACTGAACTGTTATTTCTCCTGGATGGAAGTGTCATTTTAGAAATATGAAGGCATTACTTCATTGTACTAGGAAAAAAAATTCAGGCATCAGGAGGATTCTTATTCAAGCATACAAAGCTATTAAAACCTTACCTGAGGTGCCCTGTAGCAGGGCCTTTCTTGCATCGTGTCTTATCTTTGACAGCCTGTCTAAATGCAGAATCTTAAGGCCAGAGACAGGCCACAACTCAGAAGGGTGAACACTGCATCTATTGCAGTAGATTCTATAGCAAATGCTTTTGTCTGTGGGTCCCAATAGTCACCAACTTTCTTATCACTGTACATGTCCAGGAAGCTCATGACAGTCGATAGATGCCAATCAGGATGGGTTTACTATCCCCACTTGCCACTCACAAGGCACTTGAAGAATCAAGGCAACACAATTTCATTGAACTGTGCATTGGGCTACAAAGCGCTGTTTCATGTTTATCTACAGAGCAGCAAGCTAGCATGAAATGAGGCATGTTTAGTTCCAGTTATACACTTGATCTCATTAGCAGAGATAAAATTCCTTGGTGGAATGTCTGAAATTCTTAATAAAATTTCTGGAAGCTGTTGGCTTCTTGGCAGCATATGTGAATTTAGGAGAAATAAGTGATCACAAGTTTGTCATGTTCAGAAGTGCTGACTGGGGTTTTCTGGGGACAACGAAAAAGTTACTGAGCAGCAGCAGAGCTCTCCCCCACAAAGTTCATCAAAACATACACACTCTATTTAAAAAAGAGAAAAAATTATATCCAGTGAGACCATGTATCTGGAACAACCTCTTGACACAATTATAGAGAATATCTGCCAGATAAAAGGAAATTTTGAACAAAATGAAAGAAGACACTGGGATGTAACAGTTGCTCCAAACTTGTGATATGTTTTCAACAAAGTAAATGACAGAGCTGTGAATCATCCAGGCCACAGTACTCATCCTTGAAAGACAATAACTGGGCCATGGGGAGCCAAGAGTGAAATGCAGTGAGGGTCACTCCAGTTGAGGCCTATTCTAAGTTTCTGGGAGAGCATGGAATTGGGCCTGAAAGAGACATTGTGATCCCGTACCATCTTAACTCTGCATAATGCTGCTTAAGCAGAGGTAGTGTTGTTAAGATTCACTTGGGGTGACTGGCAAAATATTAGGGAAATATCAGGGAAAGTTATGAATTATAGTCTCAAACCTTTTGGAAGGCCAAAAGGTTTTACTGGGACAGGCTAAAGGCAGCCACAGTCGGGGAACTTTAAAACCATGCCAACGTAATCTTAACATAGCCTGGGGGCAAATCATATACTAAAGAAAGGAAAAAGTGGCCAGGCACAGTGGCTCATGCCTGTATCCTAGCACTCTGGGAGGTTGAGGTGGGAGAACTGCTTAAGGCCAGGAGTTTGAGGTTACAGTGAACTCTGATTATGCCACTGCACTCCATCCTGGGCAACAGAGCAAGACCCTATTGAAAGAAAAGAAAATAACATTTTAGAAAAAAATCTGCATTCTCAAGGAAATTAAAGAAAACATGAAACAAGAGATGATGCAAAATACAAGTTACTGACAAATCCAGGGAAAGAAATTGAAGTGAAACATAAAATATGAAAATACTTAAAATCTCCATTAGAAGAAACTAAAAGAATTGATACAGTAAAAATCAAGAAGAACAACAACAATGAACACTAAAAAACAAAGAAGTGATAGAAGAGGTAGGAGAGACAAGATTACACATACTACAAAGGGAAAATTATAAGAACAAAAGTGATGACAGCACAACCAATAGGTGTGTGGGAACGGCAGTATCTTGTACAATACTTGGAGAATTATAGTTTCTCAGGAAGAGGACCTACAATTGGTGAGAAAACAAATATTTAAATAAATCTTCCTCAAACTAAAGGAAGATGTGAATATGTACATGTCATCACTTACCTACTGTTGCCTTAAGTCACCCCTAAATTTAAAGCTTAGAACAATAACAACTTAAAAAAAAATCTCTCATATTTCCTGGGTGGTTTTAGTTCAAAGACTCTCATTTGACAGCTGGAGCTGGGACAGCTTTCTCTCTTTGTGGACAGGTCTTAGGGCCTCCCCATGTGGTCTCACCATGAGCTAGTTTGGGTCTCTTCAAAGCATCAGGGACTTGAGACACCGTAATGGCTTACTTGTGACTTTAGACTTCCGAGAGCTAATGTTTTAAGAGAACAAAGCAGATAAACGTGATGTTTTTGTAATGTGTCCTCAAAAGTCACTTAGAGTAACATCTTCCTTGGTCAGAGACCTATCCACATTTCAGGTGAGGGAACATACACCCACTTCTTTATGAGTGACTATGCCTCATTTTAAGGAGAGTATGTGGGATGGATGATATTGTTCTGGTGATTTTAAAAAATACAAAAATTTGTCATATGCATCAAAAAGGGTTACTAGAAATATAGTAAAAATTGATAAAGAATTAATAGAGAACAACAGGCAGAAACATAACTAGGTAAAGATGTTAAACTTTAAGGTTAAGAAAAAACAATACAAGCATTTCAGAAGAAGCATTTGAAGGAAAATTCAAGCTGGTCTGAGGTTTTTACATAGTAATGTTGAAGGACAGGAACCTTGTTTCACTGAAGTTATGAGGAGAAATTACATTGTGTAGTAAAAATCTAGTCTGTACACATAAGTTTCATGTATAAAGATTACAGGAATATTTGTTTATTTATGGCTCAGGGTATATATAATTTATTAACTATTATGAAAATGTCTTCCTGAAGACCTAACCTAGCCACATTAAACATATACGTGAAGGCTGGGTGCGGTGGCTCATGCTTGTAATCTTGCATTTTTGGAGGCCAAGGCAGGAGGATCACCTGAGGCCAGGAGTTTCAGACTAGCCTGAGTAAAACAGTAAGAGCCTGTCTCTATAAAAAACAAACAAACAAAAACAAACAAACAAAAAGCAAAACTGGATGTTGTGGTGCCTGCCTGTAGTCTCAGATGCTTGGAAGGCTGAGACTCCAAGCATCAATTATATTTTAAGTAATTAAAATATAATTAAAATATATTTTATATTTTAAATGTACTTTTCAAAACTATATATGTAACATATTGTCAAAAATTTTAAAAATCATGAATAGATCTTTTTGTTTGGACATCATAATACTAGCATTTTTCCATTATCGTCTATAAGTCATTCAAAATCACTCAGGAAAACAATGAATACAAAATAGAAATACCACATCTGCTGAAACTGGAAGACAGTAAAACCCTAGATCACAACATATGTGGGAAGGTGGCTTACAGCAAAGATCGTGCAGTGCAGCGAATAGGAAGAAGTCAATAAATGATGATGTAGAGCTGGCATTAGAGAGCTTCAGCTCCAAGAAAGAGCTAGCAAAACATACAGCATCAAAATGAAGACCATGCTAGGCCATAAACCCACGTTTCCTATTTTCAGCAGCAGAAACAGTGGTACACCTGGAATGAGTTTTACGTAACTCGTGGTTCCAGGAAGCAGAAGAGTTGAGACTAAATGCGGAATCACACGAATAATCGTATGCAAGTGGTACCCTCTCTGCTGCAACCCGGAAAGAGATGCTGAATCGAGGAAAGGCCCCACAATGCCTGTCTTCATTGCATGGGGGAAATATCACACCCAGAGACCTTCATCATAAAAATCATTCAAGCTTTATTCTTTTCCCTTTTGGACAAATACTCCCGGCAAATATTTGGTACAGGAAAAATTCACCTTCTTCACTGATACCTGCACGTACCAGCATAGGATCTGCAGTAAGACAAAATCAAATTAAAAGAGGATGTTTTTCATATAAATTTTTAAAATTAGTACATAAACTCTTCTATCAAGTAAGGGTACAAAGCAAATATTCCAAGGCCCCAGAAAGATATTTGGAAACAATAAAAATTATTAATTTGTAGAGCTGAGGAAAGAAGTATAGAAAAAAACCCCAAATTATTAAAGAATAAACTGAAATTACAAGAAGTTAATTGAAAAATAGAGATTCTAAAAATCAAAAGGTATAATGGAAAAAAGAATAAAATAGAAAAAATATATTCATATAATATTTTGCAATTAAAATGACCAATTAAAAATGATTTAGAAGGAATATGTGTAATTATAATCTTTTATGAAGAATAGAAATAATAAAACAGAACAAATACTTAAGGATATAAATTATAGCTATTTTTCAGATATAAAACCTGAACTTACAAACTGCAAAGACATATTGTATTGCTCCCAGAAGAAAATAATCAAGAAGGATTCACAAGAAGACACAGTGCAAGAAAGTTATTTGCCTTTTAATGTATAAGAAGAATTTACTGAGAAATCAGATAAAAATATGTAATGTACAAATCACAACAATCTACTCTTCTCCACAGCAACCATTTATGCAGTTGGTAGAATAATACCTAGAAAACGCTGTAGGAAAGAGAATGAACCCAAATGTGAAACCACCTGTCAATTAAGTATAAAGGCAATAGTACATTTCTGAGTGTTTAAAACACTTCTACCTTTTATTTATTTCCCCAAATTTTATTTTAAAATTTTCAAAAAAAGAATAATTTAATAAATATTCATCTATATCCTTCAACTGAATTTAATAATGTTACCTTTTTGGCATATTTGTTTTATGTCCAGCCTCATCTTATTCCCTATCTTCATCCCTCTTCCTTGTCCTTCTTTCCTGTTACTCTTCTTTCTCTCTTCCTCCATCTCCTGTTTTACTTTCTCTTTCTCTCTTTCGTTCCGTCTCTCTCCCACCGTATACGTGTGTGTTTGTATATATACGAGACATTCCTTTCCAAAACCATTATGTTACTATTACACCTAAGACAAATAAAATGGTTTCATAATTTCTCTCAGTATCCAGTCTACGTGAAAAGTTTCTAAATTGTCACAATAATGTGTTTCACAGGTTTTGTGGGAGGGGACAATGATACAAATTAGATCAATGTTTTACAGTTGGGGATTTTTGTCTGTTTAGTTTGTTTTAGAAATAAAATTCTTCTGCCTTAAATAATTTTTTTGACAGCATTCACTTTTCAAAGCATTCAGGACAATTGACTTTGATATTTTCCCCAAATCTGAATTATCTGAGTGTTTTATTTGGTGTTGTTTAAGCTGGTCCTCTCTCTCTTCTATTTTCTGTAAACTAGAAAATAAGTTTAGAAGCTTAGCATACAGTTTTGAAGTTACACAAACTTAAGAAATATTTGCCCCATGAATTCTTTCTGAGGAATTTGCTAGAAGAAAAGTTTATCAAGAGATGATTGGAAAATTTATAGCAAAAGGATCAGTGATGATCACTGAATTTTTTATTACTATTATTATTTTCTGAGAGAGGGCCTTGCTTTATCACCCAGGCTGGAGTGCAGTGGTCATCATGGCTCACTAGAGTCATGACCCCAGGCTCAAACAATCCTCCTGCCTCAGCCTCCTGAGTAGCTGGGAATATAGGGGTGCAGCAACATGCCCAGCTATTTTTTTCAACATTTTTATAGAGTCAGGGTCTCACTATGTTGCCCAGACTGGTCGCCAACTCTTGAGCTCAAGTGATCCTCCTGCCTCAGCCTCCTGAAGTTGCTGGGATTACAAGTGTGAGTCACTGCAATCAGCCTGGATTTCCTCTAGTAGCACGATTACAGGCTAAGTCATTGTAACAAAATGACACCAAATTCGGTGACCTAAATTGTATAAAAATTTTGTTTTGTCCTGTTTTCATCTAATGATCCAGATGTGAGTTGTCCAGGGCTGACACAGTGTCTATACTTTAGAAAGACATTCAGGGACCTTGGTATTTATGTCTCCCAGGATGTAGTCTTCATCTACAGGGATTAGACTGTACTATCCACAATCCATGCTCCCAGAAGAGTATGGAAACCAGGAGCAGGCAACTTCTTCTTTAATGAAGTGTCCTGGAAGTAGTACACATCACTGTGGTTTATATGCTATTGGCTTGTGCTGAGCTGGGAATGCATAGTTAGCTGTGAAAGAGGCTGGGAAATAGAGCCTATCACCAGGTGCCCAGCTAAAACAAAAAGAACTCATTATTGAAATTAGAAATAACCATGTTACTGGTGGAACATTATGAGTTCCTTTTACAATTTAAATGCATTTATAACAGAAAAAGTAGGGATGGGGTAACAATAAAATATATATGCCAAATGTACTGACAAAGAATAAAACACAAATTAGCAAAGAGGAGAACAGAAGGTGGTATGCAGAGTTAAGTATGCTGGTTTCCTCATTGCTATTAACTGGAGATCAAAGGAAAGAATTTAAACTGATCAATCAATAAATTGATGTATAGCCAAATTTAAAGTAAATTAAAATAACATTTAAATTTAAAGTAAATATTGATTGACTTTTTTCACCGACTAAAAATGAAGGGTAAGGCAAGAAGAGAATGGACAAAGGAAACACTAAATTTATTATTAATTATAATATGGAATTAATATTTATTATCTGACAAAATTGAGTGTTAACTGCATTAGATAAGCTTATACACTGTTATAAGCATAAACACCATAACACATAAACACATTTGAAAAGATGGCATAGGGAAATGTTTTTAAAGCAGTGAAATCACAAAGAACAGCACAAACTAAAATGACAATTAAAACCAAACATCATCTTTTTTTCTTTTTCTCTTTATTTTGAGAAGAAATCTCATTTTGTCACCCAGGCTGGAGTTCAGTGGTACAATCTTGGCTCACTGGAACCTCTGCCTCCCAGTTTCCAGCAATTCTCCTGCCTCAGCCTCCTGAATAGCTGGGATTACAGGCACGTGTCACCACGCCTGGCTAATTTTTGTATTTTTGGTAGAGATGGAGTTTCACCATGTTGGCCAGGCTGGTCTCGAACTCCTGACCTCAGGGGATCCACCCGCTTTGGCCTCCCAAAGTGCTGAGATTACAGGTGTGAGCCACTGCACCCAGCCCCAGACATCATCTTATCAATAATTGTAAATAAGTAGACACATCAATGAAGAAAGATTTTCAAAGCAAAACTTTATACTATGCCATTTACAAAATCATTGACTTCCAAAGTAATTTAGGAAGTTTAATCTGACAGACAAGAAATACAAACAAGTTTTAAAAAGTAAAATTGTGGGCAAAGGTATGCCAGGCAAATGCAAACAACAAACAAAGCAGAGTTATGACTTTACTCTGGTGTGCAAAATCAGGTACTCAAAGAATTAATTGAAGCAAAAAGAAGCAAGGCTTCGGTGTGTGATTAATAATGAAGGAGACCTAACAGTTATGAATAAACAAGCCTGACATCATAATGTAGAAAGTAGAAATTACAGAAGATACAAGAAAAAAGGATCAGATATGATTCACAGTAAAGGATTTTAATTCATAATTTCAGTCCGCCACAGATGTGAGCAAAAGTATGCAAAGATATTAAAGACCAAAATGGCATAGTCTTTGAAATATATCACATTTTATAAAAATAGGTCATGTATAGTCTTCATGGGAATACTTGATAAATTCCAAAAGCATCAATTTAAGAACCTATTTAAATATTGCACATGGTTAACAAAGTTATAGATCTAGATGTTAATAAGATACACAGGAAGTTACTCTTTCCTATAAATTAAACAAATAAATCAATATAAACATCAAAATTTTTCTTTCCTCAATTTTTGCTTTAAGAAAAAACCAAATCCTAAATTGTATAACATCTAGAAAATTATAAAAATGGTAACACGACGAGTAGAGACTTTAGAGCAGAGCCATAGCAGATCTTACAGGAAAATTCGTATCTTTACATAATAAATGAATAAATAAAAACAGTACAATTGAATCAGGATTAACTAAAAATGCAGGGAAATAGCAGTAATACAAACTTGAAATTATTAACAAGATGTTAATTGACAAAGGCAGGACTTAATGACTTAGAACATACGGAAAAGTGGACCCAATAAATAGATGCAAACTTTGTTTATCAAAACAAGTAATGCAGATAAACTGTTAATTAACCTGATTAAGAAAAAATGGAAGAGCATACACAAAACCCCAAATAGAGGTAAAAACAACCATAAATACAGAAAATTTAAATGCTCATAAAACATTACTTTGATCTACTTTACTCGAAGTTATTAAAAAGTATTGACAAACTGAATTTTTGGTGGGAAAATGTAATTAACCAAAATATAAACACAAAAAAGCACCAGGCTACAATAAGTTTCCCAAGAGAATTTAATTAAGCTTTTAATAACAAACACTTCTAGGATTATTTAAACTGTTACGAGACACATAAAAATTCTATAATGAAGTGAAAATAACATTAATAAAATAGGAAAGTGTTATATACAAGAAAAAACTACAAACCAATCTCACTATGAATATAGAAACAAAATTCCGACATCATCAGCAACACATTAAGGAAATTATCTGCTATTGCCAAATGGCATTTATTCCGGAAATGAAAGGCTAGTTCAATAATGACTAAAATGAATTGTTATGAAGACACATTATGCCATCATTTCTATAAATGTTGAAAATCATTTTCCAAAATCGAATATCTATTCTTGATATAAACACTTAAAAATAAAGTCAGAATAGATAAATACTATCTCAACATGATAAAATAAGCATCTCAATAAAAATGCCAGAGCAATAGTTGTTGAAAAAAATTTAGAATCATTCCCTCATAAGGCAGGAACAAGGTACGTGTCTCCACTATCATCATGATTAATTCAATTGAGTCTGAAGGACCACATATTTAGACAAGAAAAAAGAATTACAAATGTTGGAAAAAAATGGTAAAAGTATATTGCTATATAATGGCGACATGATTATTTAATCTGAAAAACTCAATTATCTGAAAACCACTAGCAATAAGAGAAGGTGGTAAGGTACAAAAATAAATATACAATAATTGATAGCCTCCACTTACACAAAAAATGAGATGTTATAATGGAATACAAAACCTTAATTATATTGGCCACAATAAAAGATAGGATGCCTGGCATATTACATTTTTATGGCTGCTGAAACAAATTACCACAAATTTAGGGGCTTAAAACAAGATAAATTAATTATCTCACAGTTCTAGATGTTGGGAGTCCAAAATAATTTTCACTGAATTAAAATCAAAGTGTCAGCTGGACTGTATTCCTTCTGGAGGCTCAGAGGGAAAGCACATTCCTTGTCTTTCACAGCTTCTAAGGAGGCTGCCCATATTCCCTGTCTCATGGCCCTTTCCTAACTCTTCAAAGCCACTTCAGACTAAGTTCCTCTTGTGCTGGTAACTCTCTTCTCTGTCTCCTTCTTTCACTTGTAAGTGGCCTTGTGATTATACTGGGCTCACCTGAATAATCCAGGATAATCTCTACATCTCAAAGTCAGCTGATGAGTGATTTTAATTCCATCTGCAATCATATTTCCCCTTTCCATGGAACCTCCTAATACATTCATAGTTTCTGAGCTTTAGGAAGTGAACATCCTTAGGGGGAAGGGCATCTGCCTACCTCATTTAGTAATAAATTTGACAATAAAAGGGCAGTGATTTTTACAAGAAAATTTTGAGACAATTCAGAGAGCCACAGAAGAATTCTTGTACAAATGGAAAGGCATACTACTTTCTTGAATAAGGAGAAATAGTGAGTACTTGGATTGCAAGAAACAAAATCATAAATACGTCAATTATCCCTGAATTAGTCTACACATTTAATGCAATACCAATTTTTAAAAAAGCAAGCTAATTAAATGATGTTGGAAACAGACAAGCGGATTACAAAATACATATGGAAACCACAAACAAGCAGGAATAACCAGGGAAATTCTGAAAAGGAAGAGTAATGGGGGTGTTACCAGATGTTAAAGAATATTATTAAGCCTCAATAAGTAAAGCAGTGTGATATTGCTCACGAATAAACACATTAATAAAACCACATTAAAAGTCCATAAATAGGCCCAAATGCATATGGAAATTTAAAAAATAAGAAAGGTAGCATTTTAGACAACAATGAAAAGATCGTTTATTAAAATTAAATCATGTTATGACATTTTGGGATCAATCTAGACTAAAATAAGTTCTCTTCCATGTCTCATTTTATATCATGGTACATTTCAATGAATAAAAAATCCCCATAGAGAAAAAACTATAGAAGTAGTATAGAAATTCATTGTTAAAAATGTTGTAATCTCAGAATAAGGAACGCTTTCCTAATAATAATAAAAATCCCAGAAGCCATAAGGGAAATGACAGAAACTTTCTACTACTTAAACATAATAACAGCAATGAGAAAGAAAGACAAAATTCATCATAAATAAATTCAAACCTCAAGTTTCATTACACCTATTTGTAACTGAGACAAAGCCTAATTTCCTTAATATATAGAACACTTCTACAATTTGGAAAAATAGGGACCAATAAATAAATAGAAAAAAATTTAAAGAATTATAAAAAGATGGCGAAGAAAAGACATTTTGAATTTTTGATATGGGGAGAGATTCTAAAGCAAACTCTTTAATAAGATAAATAAAGAGTAAATCTATAGTGAGATACTATTTGTCACATTTCAGGTTACCAATGATACAAAAGGTTAATAGTTAATCTGTGGATGAAGGTGAGAACAAAACTACTCTGGTTTGTTGCTTGTGGGAATGTAAATTAGCACAATCCCTGTGAGAGATAATGTCCACAAAAATTACACAGTACATTCCTTAATACCCAGCAATCCCACCACTGCAACATATTCAATTATGTATCAAGTGAAATGATTATTGCAGCAATCCTTTTTTAATAGCAAAATATTACAAAAACACCAAAATATTTATCAATAGAGAACTAGCTAATGAAATTATAGTACATCACACAATGGATAGTATGTAGCTGTAAAGCATAACCGGGAAGGTCCTTATGTGGGGGTATGGAAAGATGATCAGGATTTAAAAAGCAAGTGGAACAAGATGTGTATCATTGAGGTATTACCCATGTGAAAAACAATGAAGAATGTATACGTGATAGTTAACTAATACTGACAAAGCCCTTCCTATCCACTCTTGTCTAAATCTCCCTGTAAGGCACGTACTGTCATTCCTTTCCCTAGACCATAAGCAATATATCAGTCTTGTTTACTGCTTTATCTTCAGCACCCAGCACAGGATTTGGGTTTTTTGTTTATAAATTTGGCATTTATTTTTCACTTTTTTAAATTGTGTTTTCAGACTATAAACTGAAGGAGATTTTTTTCTGGAATTGAATGAGTATTTTTATTTGGCTAATAGGTGATTACATTTTTTGGTAAGACTTTCTTGAATAAGGAGAAATAGAAAGTACTTGGATTGAAAGAATCAAACCATAAATACATCAATTATCACTAAATAAATCTACACATTTAATGCGTGATATGGTTTGGCTGTGCCTCCACCTGATTCTCATTTTGAATTGTAGCTCCCATAATTCCCATTTGTTGGGGGAGGGGACCCCGTGGGAGATAATTGAATATGGGGGTGGTTTCCCCATACTGTTCTGGTAGTAGTGAATAAGCCTCACATGGTCTGATGGTTTTATAAGGGGAAACCCCTTTCACTTAGTTTTCATTCTCTCTTGCCCGCTGCCATGTAAGAAGTCCTTTTACTCTTCCTTCGTCTTCCACCATGATTGTGAGGGCTCCCCAGCCATGTGGAACTGTAAGTCAGTTAAATTTCTTTTCTTGATGAATTACCTAGTCTCAGTATGTCTTTATTAGCCGAGTGAGAACAGACTAATACAATGAAATTCCAATTTTTTAAAAAGGCAAGCTAATAGAATGATGTCAGAAAGAGACAAGTTGACGCTAAATGTTTGCTGATGAAATGAAGGGTTCTTTATGAAAAGATGAAAAAAAACTGAAGCTCAGATGGGTTAAGTAATTGACCCCCATCCTACAACCAGTATGTGGAGGAGTCTCACACAGGGATACAGTATTTTTGGAAGTATACACCCCTACTCACTCACACAGAGAACTCATCCTATTAATTATCTGTGAAGAAAAGAACTGGCCCAGGAGCCAGGGGTAAAGATCAGACTTTTCCTACATGCACTTTCATTTGTTTTTGAATTTTGAAATATGTGAATGTTATATATTCCAAAAGTACGTTAAAAATGTAACCTGCAAATAGGAATGCTCATGGGTAGCCAGAGGCAAGCACGAAATTCTTTAAAAAAATAAAATAAATACATTGTGTAATTTTGTGATCAACACTGTTACAAAAAGGACGATTCTTGAAATACATCTTAAGATACTTAGGATTTGAAAACACAAGAAAAGACAAAACTTCAAACACAACCACAAGAGCTGGTGCTAGAAAGTTGCAAGAATGAGGCAGGGTGCTGACTTTCAGTTCTGTCTCTTGCAGAGGATGGCCTTCCTGGATAATTTTTCTGAAGATGGTATATTAATACATAGAAACCTAACTCAGTTATTTAAAAGTATAAGCATAGTCTCTAACGATCTAAAAAACAGTCTTTCCTCCTGTGGGCAATGAAAATAAACCCATAACCAAAAATACAAGTGGAAAGACTTTATCTATTAAATACACAATAATCCCATGTGGACTCATAAGCAAATCCCAATCCATATTAATAAAATGTTCAAAGTGACTCAGAAAACTTAAAAGAGTGGGTAAAAATACAATCAGCAAATGTAAATGGGGAGAATTTATCAAAATTACGTAAAATACAATTTTGAAAATATTAAACCACAACAGGATTCCTTTAAGATCTTTAAAATTATAAACTAAACAATTTCTTTTTGTTTGTTTGTTTGTTTTTTTTTTTTTGAGATGTAGTCTAGCTCCCTGTCTTCCAGGCTGGAGTGCGGTGGCGTGATCTCGGCTCACTGTAACCTCCACCTCCCAGGTTCAAACAATTCCCTGTCTCCCAAGTAGCTGGGATAACAGGTGTGAGTCACAGCGCCCTGCCGAAACAATTTCTTAATAAGCCTTTATGTAACAACTAACCTGACATCAGAATACCTGAAAAAAA
Source organism: Cacajao melanocephalus (assembly GCA_963573385.1). NCBI lineage: Eukaryota > Metazoa > Chordata > Mammalia > Primates > Pitheciidae > Cacajao > Cacajao melanocephalus. The sequence continues at coordinate 21,296 of CAUYLG010050067.1, read as the reverse complement.
CATTGCAGGGACTGAGATGAGAAACGTAGGCAACAGCAACAGGAGGGAAATAATTTAAAAATCAGTTTTTTGTCCATGGAATATTATGTGTATAAAAGTTGTCCCTACATAATAGTCTAAATAATATAGTAAAATATTAATTCTATTCAATAAATAAATTATTAAAAGCTATAATCTGCAAACAGAGAATATTCTTTTTAAACAGCCTCTGGAACATTTTATAAAAATGTAATCACACAGTAGTCAAAGAGAAATACTCACTGAATTCCAAAGAAGAAAAGTACTTCAGCTCATATTCTGAAACCACAGTTTAATACTGTGAAAAATAAATACTAAATTTAGAAAAAAAAAACCCTAAAGTATTTATCTTTCTTTTGTGATAGAGTCTCACTGTGTCACCCAGGCTGGAGTGCTGTGGTGTGAGCTCTGTTTGCTGCAACCTTCACCTCCCAGGTTCAAGTGATTTTCCCCTGTAGTGGCCTCCCAAGTAGTTGGGACTACATGAACACGCCGCCACATCTGGCTAATTTTTTTTTTTTTTTTTTTTTTTTTTTTTTGTATATATGGGTTTCACCACATTGGCCAGGCTGGTCTGGAACTCCTGAACTCAAGTGATCTGCCTGCCTCAGCCTCCCAAAGTGCTGGGATTACAGGCGTGAGCCACCACACCCAGCCATATTTGACACTTCATTAATATTATTTTGTAACAAATTCTTGGGGCAAAAGGAGCTTACAGATGACAATTGCAGAGTATTTTAAAAATAATGACAATAACATGGTCTCAAGTATTTTTACTTCAAAAAATAAATGAAATTTCAAATTAAATATTCACATTCATAAGTTATATAAAATAATCCTGGGAATACAAAGAACAAACCTAATGAAAATGAAAACCTAAATATATGCATTAGGGAAGAGAAAAATGGTATGATTGCCCACAGCTCATTCTTGGGGGAAAATAATCGAACCACTGACTTTCCCATTTAAAAGAAAAGAAAATGCAGCACAATCAGGGAAACACTAGATACAACAAATGAAAAAATAAATGCTAAGGAAGTTAAAGAATTTTAAGAGAATATTTTACTGTTTCACTCAATTCCATGTTAATAAATTAACAAATCTAGATAAACTATATTATATGAAAATTACACTATTTAAAATGAACCAAAGAAGGGACAGAAAACATAAAACACAAAAACGTAAATAAACGGAGGTCAAAACTCATGAGGTTAAGAGCTATACCAAAAAAAAGAAAAAGAAACCCAACAGGCTCAGATAATTGCAATGGTTAAAATTTGTTAGTTTTTGTTACACCCAACATGAAACATCTGATGTTTATGGGAAATAAACAATCTCATCAAAAGAGCCAAAAGAAAGCTCTGCTTTCTATTTCTTGTCATGAGACTATGCGACTGATACCAAAACTTGTCAAATATAGCACAAAACTAAAGACTAGTATCCAAAGATACTAAAAAGCAATATATCAAAATAACCACAATATGACTTCAGAATGGTTATTCCAAGGGGTATAGATACAATTGCAGATGAGGAAATTTATTGGTATAATTTCTTATAGTTAAATTCAAAGATAAAAACTATGTAATTATTCTGATAGGAAAAGCCTTTAATAAAATTCCATCTTTGTTCCTGACAAAACTCCATGCATTTATTATTTACTGAAAACTCCAAACACCTGAAACTAATTTGAAAAAACTCAAAAAACTTGAAGCAAGACTTAAAAAGCCTTTGTTAAGCCTCTAAATCTCATTTTCAGTTTGTAGGAAATAGAAATGATAAAGTAATAAGTTAAATATCACCTAGGAGAAACAATCGGATAAATTCAGTTTGAGAAAAATATGAAAGTCAACTTATACAGATATATAGAGAGAGCAATTATATCCATGTATATGATTCTCAAGTGGTATCAGTGATGAAACATATTTAGAAATGAGAAAATTTTATTGCCCTATCACCATTATTATTGTTAGTATTTTTTGAGACAGTTTTACTTTTGTTGCCCAGGCTGGAGTGCAATGGCGTGATCTCAGCTCACTGCAACCTCTACCTCCTGGGTTCAAGCATTTCTCTTGCCCCAGCCTCCCGAGTAGCTGGGATTACAGGCATGTGCCACCATGCTCAGCTAATTTTGTATTTTTACTAGGGATGGGGTTTCTCCATGTTGGTCAGGCTGGTCTTGAACTCCTGACCTCAGGTGATCCAAGGCCTCCCAAAGTGCTGGGATTACAGGCGTGAGCCACCGTGCCCGGCCTGTTTTTGCACTTTTTCTTGCAGGTACTAGCCAATCAAATTAAGCAACACACTCACAGAAGGAAGAGGCAAAAATGTTTAAAAGGAGAGAGAAAAGAAAATTGTTTTTGCAGGGGTTATGTGAAAGGTAGCAATTAAGGCTGATTCCCTGCAGGATCCTAGAAAGCTCTATGAAAAGCAGATACATCTGTGGTGACAGTCACAGGTTCATTATCAGCTGCAGCTTCAAAGCTTGAATTCCAGTATATTTATCCTACCATTAAACAAGCTGGTATCTCCTTAAGCATGCAGGCTAAAGATTTAGAACTCAAGATCTGGGGTTACTCTCTCAGAATCTGAGGTTCAGCTCTGCTAGATCCCACTCTCTATCCTAGAATAAAAAAGGCAATAAAAGACCTACTCACCTGATACTCGTAATGGCTCTAGGATTCCCTCAGTAAAAGCTATACTAATAGTCTTGGTGTAAATCCAAGAAAATAAACTAAAACCAAAACTGTTATATACATAATAGAGTTTAATGAGATTTTAAATTATTATTACAAAACCATTAGCTTTTCTGTGTACAAACAATCATCAGAGATTAAGAGTCAACATACATGCAATAATATAAATATATAGCCTGTGGAAATGAAGCAAATGCAAGTGATACCAATGATTCCTAAGAATTGTCCAAGACATAGGAGTCAATCATAATCTCACCAGCTGTAGGCATTATTCACAAATGCCAGCAGGGCAAGCAGTATCTGACTTGGCAAGAAACGTGCAAGAGGCCAGAGGAGGTAGAAACCAGATAACCTTAACATTTCTCTACATTGTGAGGACATCAAAGCCACTCTTCTCCTTACCAACCTTCATTAAAAATTCCATCTTGGATCTGAGCTGGGTTGGGAGAAGCGAACCCTGAGAAAACTGAGTGAACGTGCATTACTTTTCCTAGGAGAGTCTGAGCATACATTACATGTACTGAGAGATGCTCAAAACTGCCAAAGTAAAAGGTAAACCCACTTAAAGTATGGAATGAGACTGAGATGTACATCAGATTGGACATCATGACTAGTTTTATTCCTACAAACCAACTGGTGGAGGTGCATGAAGACCAGATGAGATTCATTGCATAGAATAAATTAGTTTACATTTTCTTTGAACATCGGAATTTTACAGTGAATTGTTACCAGAGAGACAGTGACAGATTTTTTTTTTAAGGTACAGACAAAATAGGAAAGGAAATGTTAAAATTCTGGCCTTTATTATGATTTTCTCAAGATTGATTAGGTTTTCAGAAATTCTCACATATCTATATTTTGGCAATTATAAAAAGTAAATAGACAAATTAGCACACAAAAAACGAAAACTGAAGAAAATAAGTGAGAAATTTTAAGGCATACTATATGCTAGGTAGCATGCTAAGTCCTTAGTATTGTTGACTTATTTAATCTTCCCATCAACACCATGAGTTCTCTTGTTACTCCTATTTTACCAAATATGAGACTTGGAAACACGACGTAACCTGGCCATTGCCGTAAAGCTAGGTAATGCTGAATCTTAGATTGGAAGCCAGGCAGTCTAACTTCAGAGCACCTAAATTTAAGCAACACATTCTGCTTCCCACAAGGTACCATAGGTCTTCCATTAGATGAACTGAGCCTGGCTCTTGCACCTCTTCTCCCTTCTCATCATTTCTATAAGCAAAACTGGCAAAAGAAGTAACCTGAAAATTCCTGTTGTCAACTGGGTGAATGTTTCTGATGGGCTCATTTGGACATCTCAAATGCATTTTATACACTTGGGAATTAGCCACAAAATGAGCTTTATGGAAATTGTGGACAAATTTTCCAGGAAGAGAGAAATTAATGTCATATGCTTTTTTTCCCTTTTATCTACCAAATAGGATTGCTGGCATTTCATAGAATTATAAAATATCAGATCCACAAGAAAGATCCCATCTAGTCTACCATAGTTAGTCACTTCAAATTATTTTGTTAAAATTTGTTTACAAGCTCCTAGAGCACTGCTGGTAACATGTTAGCCACATAGTATGATTTGTTGCTATTATATAAGTAGTTCCAGTATTTTGTATTGATTACTTATTATCACAGAGTCTTCCGGCCTCTTCTTTAGTGCTTTACTTAAACAGATCATTTATTGATCATCTATGTTATAACCATATTATAGGAGACACAAAAATAAGATTGAGTATCTACCTTCAGAAGCTTTTAAAATAGTAGTGAAGACTAGATACACAAATCCTCTAGTGCAGAAGATATTGCTGTAAATATCTATGAAAAGTGTGTTATTTGTGCTGGGAGAGACCCTTTCTGTTTGGAGAATAAAGGAAGCTTCATGTAGAAAGTCCCATTTTAATTAAATCCTCAAATATGGATAGGATTCCAACTACAAGAAAATTGGGAGAACCCATGCTTGCAATGGGATGAAGGACTGGAGATCAATATGCTCAAAGCTTTGAGTAACCCAGGTTGGTTGTGCTGAAGATGAACGTGAAGAATGAGACAAGGCTAAGAACTTAGATTGGAACCCAATACTGAATATCCGCTAATGTCCCATAAAGAAGCTAGCACTGTATTCTGTATTCATTAAAAACAGGATGCCATTGAATTCTTTCTGATAAATATCACAAGTAGAGACTTAATCGTGTGACTCTGTACTGTTTTGATTGAAGATTAAAGGAGCTGGATGTAAAAACACAAACCAGAACACTAATACAGCAGTTCAACTGAGGACTTGAAGGGAGAAAGGAGTCCTAGAAATGGAATGAGAGGATAAATGTGGCCTCACTGTCTGTAGGACTTAGTGACAGATTGTGAGAAAGGAAAGAAAGAAAATGCTAGGATTTTGAGTTTGGATGCTCAGAGGAATTATGGTATAATTGAGGGGTGGGGAAGAAAAATATTCAGGATCAGGGACTAGAGAAATAATTAACTTTCATTCTTAAATGAAGAATTTGAAATGCCTATGGTACTTCAAGAGAGAAATGTCCTACAGGTGGTAGGAAATACCACAATATAATGTGAAAGAATGGTTATCTTGGGAACTATAAATTTTGGAGTCATTCACATTATATGATAGTCACAGTGTTAAAATGGTCAGGCTACACAAGATAGATTTAGAGGAAGCAAGCAAGTTGTGGACAAAACCTTGGGCGATGACTATTTATTTATTTGAGATGGAGTCTTGCTCTGTTACCCAGCTGGAGTGCAGTGTGCAATCTCAGCTCACTGCAACCTCTGATGACCCAGTTCAAGCAATTCCCCTGCCTCAGCCTCCCGAGTAGCTGGGACTACAGGCACATGCCACCACCATGCCCGGCTAATTTTTTGTATTTTAGTAGAGATGTGGTTTCACCATGTTGGCCAGGATGATCTTGATCTCCTGACCTGGTGATCTACCCACCTTGCCCTCCCAAAGTGCTGGGGTTACAGGTGTGAGGGATGGCACCCGGCCAATGGCTGCTTTTTTTTTTTTTTCAAGCAACAATAGGATTAGGTACAACTAAGAAAAGAGACAGAAAGAAATGGTCGAACAGTGAGAAAGAATATTAGAAATAATAGCTGCAATAAGAAGAAATGCACATTTAAAAATAGGATTGGCTGACAATTCCAAATGCCGTGAAATTTTTAAGGAACAACAGTGGGGTAAGGGGTTGTTGAAAGAGGGAAGGCTTTTTTGTAGACACCCTTTATTAGATTGAAAATGTTCCCTTGCATGTCTGGTTTCTGGTTTCTTAAGTGTTGTTTTTTTTTTTTAAATCATGAAACAGTTTTGGATTCTGGATTCTCTGTACTGTTCTGTTGGTCTATGTGTCTGTTTTTATACTAGTATCATGCTGTTTTGGTTACTATAGCTCAGTAGTGTATCTTAAAGTAATGTGATTCCTCCAGTTTTGCTCTTTTAGTTTAGGATAACTTTAGCTATTCTGGGTCTTCTGTGATTCCACATAAGTTTTAGGATTTTGGAGACAGATATGCTTTGTGTCTATAGAAATGATAATGTGGTTTTTGTCCTCTCTTCTGTTAATATGATGCATTGCCCTAATTGATTTTCAGATGTGAAACCAACCTTTTTATTTCTGAGATAATTCCACTTGGTCATGCCTTATAATCTTTTTGTATGTTGGTGGTTATGGTTTGCTACTATTTTATTAAGGACTTTTACATCTATATTCATAAACAATATTGGATTGTACTTTTTTTGCTTATAATGTCTTTAGTTTTGTTATCAGGATAATACTGGCCTCATAGGATGAGTTGAGGAGTGTTCTCTAATATATTTTAAGAGATTGTCAAGAATGAGTGCCAATTATCCTTTGTTTGGTAGAATCACCAAGGAAGCTTTCTGGACTTGGATTTTTCTTACTGGGTAGAGTTTTAAAAATTATTACTAACTTCATTTTCCACTTGGCATAGGTCTATTAAGATTTTCTATTTATGTTTAGGTCACTTTTGGTAGTTCATATCTCTCTGTAATTTGTCCTTTCATGTAAGTTATCTTTGTTAGCATGTAGTTCCCTTGTAAGCTTTTTATTTCTCTAAGGTCAGTAGGGATGTTTCCTCCTTCATTACTGAATTTAGTAATTTAAGTCTTTGTTTCCTTAATTGGTTTAGCTAAAAGTTTGCCAAATTTGCTGATCTTTGAGAGAATCAACTTTGGTTTCTTTTTGTTTTCTTAAACATTTTTGTATGCTCTCTGTTTCATTTATTATAATTTTTATCTTTCTGCTTGCTTTGGCTTTCATTTGCTCTTACTTAACTTCCTAAAAGGTAATAATAGGTTATTTATTTGAGCTTTTTTTTTTTGAGACAGAGTCTCACACTGTCACCAAGGTCGGAGCAAAGTGGCCCAATCACGGCAGCATCGACCTCCTGGGCTCAAGCAATCCTCCCACCTCAGCCTGACAAGTAGCTGGGACTACAGGCACAGCACGCCCAGCTAATTTTTGTATATTTTGTCGAGTCAGGGTTTTAGTGTGTTGCTCAGTCTTGCCTCCAACTCCAGGACTCAGGTGATCCACCCACCTCCACCTCCCAAAGTGCTAAGATTACAAGCGGGAGTCACTGCACCCAGCCTCTCTCTTCTTTTCTAAGATAGGCATTTATCACCATAAATTTCCCTCTAAGCACTGCTTTATCTTAACCCCATATATTTTTGTATGTTGTTTTTAAATTTTTATTCATCTAAAAGCATTTTTCTAATCTTTTTTGTGATTTTATTTGACTCATTAGTTATTTTAGGGATATGTTGTTTCATTTCTACATATTTGAGAATTTTCCAAATGACTTTGTTACTGATTTCTAATTTAGTTGTATTTTTATTTTTAATTTTTCTTAATTTTTTTTCTTTTTTGTCTATTTCTCCCTTCAACACTGTCAGTGTTAGCTTTCTCAATTTTGGGGGTCTACTGTTACATGAATATATGATCCTCCTGCTCATTTTACCCCCTTGTTTTTGTTTTTAGTCTGGACTTCCAGAGTTGTTCTGGTCAGCACCATCAGAAATTGTGTCTGCTAGGAGCAAAGTTTTCAGCTTTTATTGCTGCATTTCTGTGTGGTTTGGATATGGCTTTCACTGTACAAGGAGCCTATGAGTTTGCCTTACTTTCATCCATGACCTACTGTATTCGGTCCTTTGCACACTGCTGATAAATATATACCCAAGACTGGGCAAAAAGAGGTTTATTGGACTCACAGTTACACATGGCTGGGTAGGCATCACAATTATGGTGTAAGGCAAAAAGGAGCAAGTCACATCTTATGTAGATGGCAGCAGGCAAAGAGAGAGCTTTTAGAGAGAAACTCCTGTTTTTAAAACCATCAGATCTCATAAGACTCATTCACTATCACAAGAACAGTACAGGACAGACATGCCCCAGGCTTCAGTCATCTTCCACTGGGTCCCTCCCATAACACATGGGAAATATGGAAGCTACAAGATGAGATTTGGGTGGGAATACAGAGCCAAACCATATCATTCTGCCCTGGCCACTCCCAAATCTCATATCTTCACATTTCTAAACCAATTATGCCTTCCCAACAGTCAAAGTCCCAACTCATTTCACCATTAATGCAAAAATCCATAGTCCAAAACCTCACCTAAGACAAGGCAAGTTCGATCTGCCTATGAGCCTGTAAAATCAAAAGCAAGTTCATTACTTCCTAGATTTGATAGGGATGCAGGCATTGGATAAATACAGCCGTTTCAAATGGAAGAAATGGCCTAAACAGAGGGGCTGCAGGCTCCATGAGAGTCTGAAATCCAGCAGGGCACTCAAATCTTAAAGTTCCAAAATGATATTCTGTGACTGTATATCTCACATCCAGGTCATGCTGATGTAAGAGGTGGGTTCCCATGGTCTTGGGCAGCTCCATCCCTGTGGCTTTGTAGGGTACAGCCTCCCTCCAGGCTGCTTTTATGGGCTGGCGTTCAGTGTCTGGGGCTTTTCCAGGCCCACAGTGCAAGTTGTTGGTGAATCTATCATTCTGGGATCTGGAGAATGGTGGGCCTCTTCTCATAGCTCGACTAGGCAGTGCCCCAGTAGGGACTCTGAGTGGGGGCTCCAGCCCACATTATCCTTCTTCACTGCCCTATCAGAGGTTCTCCTTGAGGACCCCACCCCACAGCAAACTTCTGCCTGGGCATCCAGGTGTTTCCATACATCTTCTGAAATCTAGGCAGAGGTTCCCAAATCTCAATTCTTGATTTCTGTGCACCCACAGGCTCAACACCACTTGGAAGCTGTCAAGGCTTGGGGCTTGCAACTTCTGAAGCCATGGTCAAAGCTCTATGGTGGCACCTTCCCACCATGGCTATAGTGGCTGGGACACAGAGAACCAAGCCCCTAGGCTGCATATAACTTGGGGTCCCCAGGCCTAGCTTATGAAACCACTTTTTCCTCCTAGGCCTCCAGGCCTGTGATGGGCTGGGCTGTCATGAAAACCTCGGACATGCCCTCCACACATTTCCCCCATTTTCTTGGGGATTAACATTCTACTACTCATTAATTTTCCAAATTTCTGCAGCAGGCTTGAATGTCTTCTCAGAAAATGGGATTTTCTTTTCTATTGTATTGATTGCAAATTTTTTGAACGTTTATGCTCTGCTTTCCTTATAAAACTAAGTGCCTGTAACAGCACCCAAGTCATATCTTAAATGCTTTGGCTGCTTAGAAATTTCTTCTGCTAGATACCTAAATTATCTCCCTCAAGTTCAAATCTTCATGGCAGGGGGAAAAGGCTGCCAGTGTCTTTGCTAAAACATCACAACAGTCACCTTTGCTTCAGTTCCCAATAATTTCCTCATTTCCATCTGAGACCACCATAACTTGGACTTTATTGTCCATATCAGTATCAGCATTTTGAGCAAAGTCATTCAACAAGTCTCTAGGAAGTTCTCAACTTTCCCATATTTTCCTGTCTTCTTTGAAGCCTTCCAAACTGTCCAAAACTCTGCCTCTTACCCAGTTCCAAAGTGCTTTCACATTTTTGGGTATCTTTTCAGCAATGCCGCACTCTACTGGTACCAATTTACTCTATTAGTCTGTTTTCACATTGCTGATAAAGACATACCCAAGACTGGACAATTTACAAAAGAAAGAAGTTTATTGGACTTACAGTACCACATGGCTGGGAATGCCTCACAATCATGGCAGGAGGCAGGGAAGAGCAAGTCACATCTTTCTGTCACGTGGATGGCAGCAAGCAAAATGAGAACTTGTGCAGAGAAACTCCCATTTTTAAAACCACCAGTTCTTATGAGACCCATTACTATCATGAGAACAGCATGGGACAGACATGTCCCCATGTTTCTCTCTTTTCCCACTGGGTCCCCTCCACAACATGTGGGATTTACGGAAGCTACAAGATGAGATTTGAGTGGAGCCAAACCATCTCACCTATGTTTCAAAATTTTTCTCTCTCTGGTTGCTCCTCAGAGAGCATGGCTTTAGGCATATGTGTAGCCTTCTTGAGAACCAGGGTTGACATGTTCTATCTGGCATCTCTTTGACTATATTGTTGTTTGATCTCCCTGTTAAGATTCTGGCTGGTCCAACTCTATGGGTATCACACCATCTACTAATTTGTAGCTAATTTTACTATTATTTTTGACAATTATCTGGGGCATAAATTACCCCACAGCTGGATCCAAATAAAGGGACCGCTCGGTATCACAGCCAGTTGTTAGGCACTACTAATTGGTAGCTGGTCAGTGCTCTTTCATTTTTTTCCTTCTTTTGCTTATTTTCTTTTTCATCTTCTCTGTATTTTATAGCTACTTAAAATAGAAGCTTACATCAATTTTAGACCTTTCTGTTTCCATATAAGTGCATGATTCTACACATTTTTCTTAATTCTCTTCATCTATATTTCCCAAATTTTAAGATGTTGTGCTTTCATTTCAATTTAGTTCAAAATATTTTCTAACTTCTCTTAATTGTTTCTTTGAAACTGGTCATTTAGAATTATGCTGCTTAATTTTCAGCTATATGGGGGATTTTCCAAATAGCTTCTGCATTTGATTTATAGTTTAATCTGATTTTTATCAGAAAATACACTACATATAATTATTTTAAATTTATTATGAGATGTTTGATGACCCTGGTATGATTTATCTTTTGAATATTCTACATGCATGTAAAACAAGTGTGTATTCTGCTGTTGCTGGGTAGAGAATTTTATAACATCAATTATGTGATATTGGTTGATAATGTTATCATTATCAATAGTTATAAGTATAATGTATCTTACTGATTTTTGTCTATTTGTTTTATAAAATATTAAAAGGGTATGTTGAAATTTCTAAACATAATTATACATTTATTTATTTCTACTTTCTGTTAAATTAGTTTTTGCTTAGTATATTATGATGATCTATTAGGAAGTGAACATTATTTTTTATTAAGTGAATGTTTGATGTTCTAGTTTAATAGTTATTTCTGCTTGATGAATAGACTCTTTATCATTATAAAATATCTGTTTATTGTTGATAGTATTTCCCCTCCCCCCAAATTCTTCTTTTCCTGATAGAATATCATGATGACATCCTTGTTTCAAACAGTTTATTCATGGTATATCTCTTTTTCATCCTTTGCTTTTAATGTATATGTGTCATTATACTTAAAATACATGTTTTGGAGATAACACAAGGTTCTTGATTACATATTCAATTTGAAGGTCTGCTTTTCATTTGAGTGTTAAGACTATTTATATTTAATGTAAATATTAATGATGTTGGGTTTGAATTTTGCATCTGCTACATATTTTCTGTTTGCTATGGTTTGAATGCATATTTTCCCCCAAAATTCACATGTTGAAATTTCATACCAATTGTGGTGGTATTAAGTGGTGGGTCTTTTGGGAAGTGACTAAGTCATGAGGGTTCCACTCTCATAATTGAGATTAACCTTCTGGGGTTTTAGAGAGCTACCTGATCCTTCCATCTTTTCAGTTATGTAAAGACACATAATCTATCCCTTTTTGCTTCCTTCCATTTTAGGACATGGCAAGAAGGCACCATCTTGCAGGCAAGGAATGGCCCTCAGCAGACACTGAATCTACAGGTGGTGACTTGAGCTTGGACTTCCCAGCCTGCTAAACTGTGAGGAATCAATTTATATTTTTAAATGGATTAACCAGTCTCAGATAATTTTCTTTCAGCAGCACAAATGGACTCAGAGTTTCATATGTTATTTGTTCTCCTTTCCCTTTCTTCTTTATTGTATAGTAATTGATTTTTTTGTTGTTATTTCAATGTGTCTCCACTATTGAATTACATGCCATGTCTCTTAAAATTTTTTCGCTACTGATTGTTATAGAGTGTATGTGTGTATACGTATACACACATATATTCATATAAATATATAGCTTTACATTATTACAATCGACATACAATAATATTACAGTTAATCCTTGAAAAACACAGGTTTGAATTGTGTGGATGCACTCATATGTAGATTGTTTTCAACCAAACATAGGTAAAAAATACAGGGTTCTCAAGATGTTAAACTCGTATATACAGAAGGCTGACTTTCCGTATAGGCAGATTCCACAAGGATGATTGTGGGACTTGAATATGTGTAGATTTTGGTACTTGTGAAGGTCCTTGAACCAATCCCACTTGAATAATGAGAAAAAACTGTATATACATCCCTTCATGTATAGAATCAGACTCTCGCATTGTATTTTCCTATTTCTTTTTTCTTTGAAGTATTATATATTTTAATTTTACATATGTTATATACCCCACAATATATTACTACTTTTGCTTTAAACAGTAGATTATTTTAATGAACAAGATGTTTTTCATGTTTTCTCACACATATACCATTTCTAGCATCACTCATTATTTGTTGCAAATCCAGACTTTCATCTGGTATCTTTTATCTTTCTTCATGAAGTACTAATTTATCTTGCAGTGCAAAAGAGCTGGAAGAATGCTGGAGGTATGTATTCTTATCTTTTGTTGATCTAAAAATGTCTTTATTTCACCTCAATTATTGAATGACATAGTATAAACACACATATATATGCTGGACATAGAATTCTCAGTTTTTATTTTTTCCCACTCAGGATTTTGAGGAAGTCTTTCCATTATCTTCAGGCTTCCATGGTTTGTGACTAGAAGACTGCCAAAATTATTTTCTTGTCATATTTATATAATGTGCCATTTCTTTTGGGTGTCTTAAAGATTCTATTTATCTCTCACTTGCACAATTTTATTATGATGTGTTTTAATGTCATTTATACTTCTGTTTGGGGTTCAATGGCATTGTTAGATGATTGAAAATGTAGTTTTTAACAGTTTTGTAAAATTTTGGCTGTTATTTATTCAAGTATTTTTCCCTCTTCTTTTTCTGGAATTCTGGTTATACAAACTATTTGTCATTTGATATATTCCCACAGATCATTGACATTCTGATTATATTTTTAATATGTCTTCTCTCTTTACACCATTTGAAATAATTTCTAATTCATGGTTCAATTCACTATTTTTTTGAGGTGTTTGATCTCCTGTTAAGTCCAGTGCATTTTTCATTCATATATTGAATTATTCATCTGCAGATATTCCATTTGGGTTGTTTTTATATGTCCCATTTCCCTCCTAATTATGTTCCTGCTTCCTTTATATCCTTGAGCATGTTCATAAGACATATGCTAGCTGTTTTCATGTGTTTATTTTCATTTTATTATCTTCTCTTTATGGCTCCATTTTTGTTTATTTTTTCTCCTAGTTATGAGTAATATATTCTTTGTTGCATATATGATAATTTTGGACTGATGCTGAACATTGTGCATTTTACATGGCTAGATGATGGATTTTGTTATTTTTCTTTTAAGAGTGTTGAACTTTGTTCTGGTATATAATTAAGAGGTTAATTAGTTGGACCTTTTCATACTTTCTTATGGCATTCTGAGAAGCATTTAGTCGGGGAATAACTTAGCCTCACTTCTGAGACAACTTTTCTGAGGACTCTACTCAATGGCCCATGTGTTACAAAAGATCTCCACTTTCTCACTGGTTAGAGAACAACAGTGAAAGTTGTGAGAATTGTTTACTATGCCTCTTTCCAGTCATTCTTTCCTGGCCTTAAGTGGTTTCCTCTCATTCATGTATTGATAAAGATTTAGCTAGAAACTCAGTTCTATGTGGATCTCTGAAAACCTCTCTGTCCTCTCCTTTTCTTCTGTATTCTGCCTCAAAAATTCTAGACATGTCAGCCACTCCAACATCCAGTCTTGTTGTGCTCAATTCAGTTTATGTCTGCTAAGTTCTATTTGAATTGCCTCTCTATGTGAACAGACAACCTACAGAATGGGAGAAAATTTTTGCAATCTATCCATCTAACAAAGGTCTAATATCCAGTGTCTACAAGGAACTTAAACAAATCTGCAAGAAAAAAACATTAAAAAGTGTGCAAAGACATGAACAGATACTTCTCAAAAGAAGACACTCATGTGGTCAATAAACATATGAAAAAAAGCTCAACATCACTGATCGTTAGAGAAATGCAAATCAAAACCACAATGAGATACCATTTCATGCCAGTCAGTATGGCAATATTAAAAAGTCAAGAAACAAGAGATGCTGGTGAGGTTACAGAGAAAAAGGAATGGTTTTACACTGTTGGTGGAAATGTAAATTAGTTTAACCATTGTAGAAGACAATGTGGCAATTCCTCAAAGATCTAGAAGCAGAAATACCATTTGATCCAGCAATCTTGTTAGTGGGTGTATACCAAAAGGAATATAAATTATTCTATTATAAAGATACATGCATTGCAGCACTACTCACTATAATAAAGACATGGAATAAACCCAAATGTCCATCAATGATAGACTGGATAAAGAAAATGTGTATGTATACACCATGGAATACTATGCAGCCATAAAAAGGAATGAGATTATGTCTTTTGCAGGGACTTGGATAGATTTGGAAGCCATTATCCTCAGCATTCTAACTCTGGAACAGAAAACCAAACACCGCATGTTCTCACTTATAAGTGGCAGCTGAACAGTGAGAACACATGGACATATGAGGGGTAGGGGCAACAACATACACTGGGGCTTGTTGGTGGGGGGCAAGGGAAGGAGGAGCATCAGAAAAAATAGCTCATGGGTGATGCTGGGCTTAAAACCTAGGTGAAGGGTTGATTTGTTCAGAAACCCACCATGGCACACATTTACCTATGTAACAAACCTGCATATCCTGCATATGTACCCCAAAACTTAAAAGCTGAAGGAAAAATAAAAGAAAATAACAGATACAGAAACTAAAACATAAAAAAATGAATTACCTCTCTCTTCACTGCAGTCTCAAACTGCTACTATGCAGTAAACTTGGGGCATCATATTCATATATTTTGTTTCATTTTCTAATTTTTAATGGTGGGAAGGCAATTGCTATAGCAGTTAATTCTTAGGCATAAACCATGTGACTTTGTAAATGTGAATTTTAAAAATCTAAATAATAATGCTCTTTCAAAGTAATAGTAGTCTTCCAGCACTGTTAATATTTCAGAATTAAAGAGAAATCAAAATAGTTAACATTGATCCAGTGCTCACAACTGCACTACAAAAATTACAGGCATTTTGTAAACAAGTTCTAAAACTAGAGTAATCTTCAAAAGTTGATTCATCATTTTAGAATATCTTCTATGATCAAAGATATTCAGTCCTGAAGGCTTATTAAGCTACTTGTATTTGAGAAGATAATAAAACATATGATCAATACCACTATTAAGTTTTTGGAAGAAAGATGCTATTATTTTAAACAATGAGACTCCCTAAGAGTTTGCATGTGTGTTCTCCCTTCCTTTTATCCTGGAAATTTCCTATATATGCTTCTAGGTTCAACTCAGATTATATCTTCACCAGATATATCTCCCTTCTATCTCTCTCCACTGTGTTTGGTGTCCTCTTTATGTGCTTTCAAAGCACTCTGCACATACTACCCTTGTGGCACATACCACTCCACACATGACCTCTGTTCTTTTCTGCTTCTTCCATTTCATGTGGATATTTTATTCTTTTATTTCCTCAGTGCAGAATTGATGTAATATTCAGCCCTCACCTAGTATGATAGACTACATATTTTTTAAAGTGTTTCTGTTTCCTTTTCTTCATTTCCATGCCCTCTACTTTCTTTTGGACACTCATCAGCTGTCTTCTGTATTGTGGTAATGAGTTTGTTAGTATATATTTCCCACTTCCATATGTGCCCACTTCCTAACCTATTTGACTAAATGATGTTTCGATGGCTATCCATTATTTCACCTCTGGGTCCAGTTTCTTCAGCATAGTGTAGCACACTTTCATATTAATCCCCTTACCTACTTTCACTAGTAATGTGAGCTCCTCAAGTACAGAAGCTTTATTTTTGTTTGATTATATCTTTTCCGGCATCAGCACCTGGCATAGTGAAAGTAGATATAGTAGTTAAAGCATCTGGCTTGTGATTTATTTTCCTCTCATTACCAAGTGATGTTCCCAAAGAAAGAATGCAGGTAATCTAGTCTACTTTACTTTTAAACATGCTGATAACAACATGTTAATGGTCTAGAAGAGAGTCCTTATCAGTAGAATTCTCTTAACAAGGTGTCTCTGTTTTAGGCTTACATATAATAAATATCATGAGTAGATTTATGAAGTAGGTTTCTCTGTAGAATATCATGCAAGCCACTTAATGATTTAACCTAATTATCATAAAATGGAGATAATTAGTAACCTAACTGTTCCTTGCTTGCTGAGAAAATAGCTTATGTACCTTATTTAGAGACCACTTGTGTTACTTTGGATGGGCCAGAGAGTGCATGTTTAAAATGGAGAAGATGTGGGAAACACATGGATGGCCCAGATGTCTCTCTACTTCACATGTGCCTCTTAATTGTTTGTGTCTTTAAATTACTAGTAAACCTTGATACTAGCTGTGGTAGGCAGAATAGTGTCCCACCAAAGATGTACAAGTCCTAAACTCCAGTATATGGGTCTATATTAGGTTACATGACAAAGAAGAACTAAAGCTTCAGATTAAATTAGGATCGTTCATCTGGTGACCTTGAGATGGGAAGATTATCCTGGAATATCTGGGTAGATCCCATGTAATCATCAGGGTCTTTATGGAAGAGAAAGGCAGAAGGAGAACCAGAGAAATGGCAGCATGAGAAGAATTCAGCCCAAATTTGTTGGCTTCACATGGGTTTATTTCTGTGCTGTCTATGCTGTTCTTTAAAAAGTAAAAACAGAACTACCCCATGATTCAGGAAGTCAACTTCTTGGTATATATCCAAAGAAAGTAAGATCGCTATCTTTCAGAGATATTTACATTCCCATGTTCATTGCAGCATCATTCACATTAGCTAAGAAATGGAAACAACCTAAGTGTCCATTGGTGAGTGAATGGATGAAGAAAATTGAGGTATATCAAACTTAAAGGATGTACTCAGAAAGAAGAAAATCATGCCATTTTCAACCTAAGGGATCAAGTTTGAGGACATTATGTTAAATGAAAAAAGCTAGACACAGAAAAAAAATACTTCATGATCTCACTTGTATGTGAAATCTAATTAAAATCAAACTTATAGTAACAGTAGAATGGTAGTTACAAAGGGCTAGG
This sequence comes from Cacajao melanocephalus, assembly GCA_963573385.1. Taxonomy (NCBI): domain Eukaryota; kingdom Metazoa; phylum Chordata; class Mammalia; order Primates; family Pitheciidae; genus Cacajao; species Cacajao melanocephalus. The sequence continues at coordinate 3,908 of CAUYLG010050067.1, read as the reverse complement.
GGTTGGGGAAAAAGAAAAGATACTGGTCAAAGAGTATAAACTTTGAGTTATAAAATACTATAGACCCAATGTAGATTATGTTGATGGTAGTTATTAATACTGTACTGCATGCTTGAAATTTGCTAAGAGAATAGATCTCAGAATTTTCCTTTCAGAAAATCATTTATGCTTATATTGTAAAATGGGAGACAGATTACAACTTTGAAAATTAATCTCAATGACTAATGGTAGAAGGAAATGTGAGCAAGTGTATCAGTGATCAATACAACTCAATTTAATGTAATACATATTAAACATTGTTGATGTTCAAAGCACCTTAATAAATTCCATGGATGATTTTTTGAAGGACGATTACAAGATAACATTCTGTCCATTATGAACCTACCATATAGAAGTAAGTAAATACAGGTAATGTGTGACAGAGTATTTTAGTGTTAAGGAACATTAAAATATAGTTAGAAAACATTGTGAAAGCTCTACAAAGAAAAATGTTATGTGCTTGAGTGAAACAAGCAGCACTTCATAAAGAAGTGTTCTTTGACTTAGTAAACAAATAATTGCTATAATTTGGAAAGACATAGGTGGATTCCTGTGTAAAGTTCTATGGAGAAATTGCTGTATGAAGCATAAATACAGACATTGAAGTGACTAGTTCAGGACATATTTAAGAAGAGTCAAATATTCTATTTTGATTGTATTCTGTAAAGCCACCAAAGCCATGTTCTGTGCTCAAAAGAGAGTGAGTCAAATGGTGCTGCGTCTTGGATACCATGCCAGGCAGGTGAAATGTATTTCTTGTAGCCAGTGGGGACACATTAAAGATGCTTGAACAGGATACTGCTATGATTACAGTTGTACCTAAAAGGATTCTGTGGGCAGTTGTATGTAAGAGATCCGAAATAAATAGACATTTAGGAAGCTATTACTATTTTCAAAGAGAAATTTATAAGTAACATCTATTTATGCCCTCTGAGTTATATCATCTGGCATGCTGATTTTATATATGATCAATTCCTCTGTGAATTCTTCTATCTGACCTTTGTAAATATTTTCTTTGCACATTCACATTACATTTAATCTGTATAATTAAATCCTGAAAATTAAGAAGTAGCCAAAAGAAAAAAATAACTTCAAATATTCTAAAGTTAGGGTCTAATGGATCATCATATTATCATTTAAACTCATGTTTACTAAGCATCCAATGAAAGTATGTGGACTCTTGTGATTTGAGAACAGAAATCAACCAAAAGCCAAGCATCTGCAATAATAAACCACAAGCCTAATATCATAAGAATAATAAAACCTATGCTTTCCTGCACCAGCGATACACCTCTTTCATAACAAAAAACATTAAGAAGATGCTATTTAAATGTATGAATGGAGTTTTAACTTTCTTATAAAACCCACTCTTTCCCTTTATTCTCAGGCATACAGTGACCAAATATTTACTCACTGATGTCAATAATAATAACGCTAACATTAACATATCTCAGCTGTGCTCCAGACACTGCTCTAAGAATTTAAATATATCAAATCATTTCATGCTCACAGCATTTTTACGAGGGCGCATGATTAATTCCCATGTAAAGATCTGAAAATAGAAGCAGAGAAGTTAGTAACTTGTCCAGGATCACAGAGATAGTCAGTGGTAGAGTTGAGATTTGAACCCAAGGAGTTGACTTTTAGAGTCCAACTTCTTAACTGCCATAATATATTGCTTCTCAGTAGAGTATTTTTGGTGACTTACATGAAGGCACAATGTGTTAGTCTTGTTTCCCAGCTCAGTATTGATTCTGGTCTGCTTCCATTCCACTCGGCTCATTTGGCAGGAGTAACAACCAGGCATGATAATGTAAGTAGAGAAGGCTAGGGCAGAGGGATAGGAGGAGAAAAGGGGAAGAAAAAGGTACAGATAATTCTTAATGTAGGTAATAAAACCAGTCTTTCAACAAAAACACTGGATGTACAAAATCAGTGTTATTATGGGATAACATTTATTTTCTAGAAGGAGTTTTAAGATATCAACTAATGACCATACCAATTTTTGATTGGTAGAAAATAGATTCCTAAATGGTTAAGTCACTATTCTGAGGTCACATATCATGGGAGAGGACATATTTATCTAACTTCCTAAGAGCATTGAGCCGACTGTAATGTTTCCATAAATGTGATATGGAAGACATACACTTTAGAGAATTAGATACATATGTGACCATTAGAATGATTTCATCTTTATTATTTGTCATTGCAGTCAAAGAAATTATCATTATTTCTTTTGTTGAATTTCGGTTTTGTTTTTACCAGAGTCACAGATGCATGTCTAAACACCTGTGTTCTGCTCTTACTCCAACTTCCCTGCTCCTGATAGGCCAACAATGTCTATTCAACTATTAAGAAACCCATTAACTTTATTATTATCTCCATAGATGTAAATAATATGCTTTTTATTCTATGCTTTCTCAATTTTAAGTATTATGTACTGACCTTCTACCATGATTGTGTTAGATTAATATTGCATAGGTAAATACTATTTACAGTGCAGCCAAGTAGTGTATCTTATCTTCTTGTCTTTGTTTTGTGCATCTCTTACTTCCTATGGGGCAAAAAATGGTCTAGGTTTAGAAAAATTATTTTACTTTTTTATGAACTTAAAATTAATTCATCCTCAAATAGTTATCTCCTCATAATTCTCTAAATAATTTCTCAATATACTCAAAACTCATCACGTATTTATCAGTGTCTCTCCTTAAAAAGTTTCCCCAAGACTTTGCACTTTAATGTGAATCAGTGGAAGCCAACATGCTGAGACCCCTTTCCCATTCACTGAGGGGTTCCTTGTGCATTGTTTCTTAGGTGAGAACCCCTGTTTTCTGTATCCCATGTCCCTCTCCCTTTGGAACTTCTTTCCTTGTTTATTTTTGCCTACATCCTACAGTAGCTTCTTGAGAAAGACTGCATTGACAGTAAATTTTTTGAGAACATGCATTCAGGAAAAAAAAAAAAAAAAAAACAGTAAATTTACTTTCACACTTGTTTAATACATTGTTGGAAATAATTTTAGTTTGGAAATTATTTTATTGTAATATTTTAGCCACTGTTTCATTCTTTTGTAGCTTTCAGTGCTAATGTTGAGAAATTTAAAGACCTAATCATACTTGATCATTCACAAACGATCTGATTTTATTTTATCTTTTTGTATTTTCTTCTGGAAGTTTATGGAGCTTTCTCTTTATCGGAACTTTCACAAGAATATGCTTTGATATGGGTCTATTTTATCCATGATTCTGAACACTTGTTGGCTTGCTTTCAATTTTGAAACTCATGTCTTTTTATTTGATAACTTTTCTTGAATTATCTTTTTATTCTCCCTCTTCCATATCAAATCTGGTTTTGAACACAGATTTTCTTATCTGTTTTTCTCTACATTTCATCTTTTTGTAATTTATATTTTTTCTGGAAGATTTTCTTAACTGTGGTTTCAGATCCTTCTATGGAGTTTATTTTTAATTCTTAAAGACTGTTTATTTAGCTCTCTGACATTCCTATGGTTCTTTCTTTCTTTCTTTCTTTCTTTCCTTCTTTCTTTCCTTCTTTCCTTCCTTCTTTCCTTCTTTCCTTCCTTCCTTCCTTTCTCTTTCTTTCTTTTCTTTTTTCTTTTCTTTTCTTTCTTTTCTTTCCTTTTCTTTTCTTTTCTTTTCTTCTCTTCTCTTCTCTTCTCTTTTCTTTCTTTCTTTCTTTCTTTCTTTCTTTCTTTCTTTCTTTCTTTCTTTCTTTCTTTCTTTTTCTTTCTTCCTTTCTTTCTTTCTTGCCTTCCTGCCTTCCTGCCTTCCTGCCTTCTTTCTTTTCTTTCCTTCTTTCTTTTCTTTCTAGACAGATTCTTGCTCTGTTGCCCAGGCTGGAGTGCAGTG